>MKEJ01069702.1:0-10588 GCA_001753735.1 Embelia ribes | reverse complement strand
AACTCGAATATAAAATAATCTCAAAATTCGAAAGTAAGTATTGGTCAGAGCTACGCCTTAATCCCAAACTCGAAGTCGAAAGGTTATTATTGGTCATAGCGATGCCATATGGAAAATTCGAGACTATATGAGAGTGATTCTTACTACCCTTTTTGTCTTATAAGAGCGAGGATTCCTACTCTTGTGTACGTTTCTTTATGTCATTTTTCTTATAAGTGCGAGTGATTCTTACTACCCGCAATAATAGTCCTAAATTTACCATTCATTATTTTACCCAAATTAAACAACGACATCTCGCCACTTATCCCCATTACAAAGTTTATCTCGATGACATTAACAATAATAGGCCCGAAATCATAACCCAAATTTTTATATGAATTAAGAGCCTCGAAATATAAGCAATGATAGCTAATTAATAACATATGCATCATGAAGGCGACGATCCCAAATTGTAAGAATGAACAAACTATATTACCCACGAATACATAGTAAAGAATTGTGCATCACAAAGGCGTAATAATGAACGATGAAATACTAATGTTAATGACAAAATATAATTCACAAAAATAAACCACGACTAATGAGTAATTTCATTTAGCCCTGAAGCCTATAACAATTAATCATGAGTTAGTTGCAATAACTTGCTATGACTAACGTAAATATGTATCGATAAATATATACTCTTAGTTTTATAGAAGAACTCATTTTTACCCGTACCTAACTCGTACGACTCCCGAAATAAATAAAAATGGCTCAACCCGAAAGCTTTAAAAATTAGCCAACATGCCCCCGGGTTTGATCTACAAGACACGTGATTTAGACGCCGCACCTATAGAAGAAAAAAGTATAGAACATGCCAAATAACATGATTACAAAGTTTATTTTCACATGCATGTAAGACACATAAACCGATGCATTATAAACGAACACGAGAGTTTATGAAACATACCTCAAAAGATTCATGAGAATGCGTAGACTCCAAATCTATAATCTATTTCGCCAGGTCAACTCCGAGATTTAAGAAATCAAATGATGAAAATTGGTTTTCTAAGTTATCTATTTTTCTTTCTTTCTTTCTTTCTTTTTTCTAAGTTGTTCCTACTTGCTATGACTTAATGGAACAAAAAGTGTTTTGAACACTTTTTAAACAAAAATGCTGAGTTACTCTTTAAAGACTTAGTCAAAGTGAAAAAGAAAATAAATAGGTTTGGGCTGCTCTTTGCTGTGACTTACCCTTGCTGCCGTAACCAATAGAAACAAATTGTGTAAATTGTTAACTAATTGGTATAAAATTTAGACTAAACTTCTCATTAATTAATACTCTATGTCATTATCAAAGTTTATACACATAAGCAACATATGTGTTATATATCAAGATTAATGACACATAAAATATGTGAGAAGTGCTTAAACAAGCACAACAAGGCTTGTTATGCTGCGAATGTCCTGCCGTACCCGACACAAATCCCCAATACGAACGAAACATATATGATAAATATGTACACATCATGTCATGAATTAACATAGATGTAAATCTCGAAATCAAAATGACTCAACGACTCATTCTGAAATGAATATAAACTCAAAATATATATGCCAATTGTAGTGTGCCTAAGAGATGGCACATAATCTCGAAATAAAATGTGCATAAAGTATACATAAAACTCGATATGATCACATAGAAAGTCTCATTATTAAATCGAAACTCCATACACAAACCCGATATGCCGCCACTCAACATCCGAAACAAAGGCATGAAAGAAAACACTCGAACCTGAATAGTATTAAATAAATTTGCGAAAAATTTATAGGAAATTCGGGTCCTGACATTTTTTAATAAATATTACGAAATTTCCTATAAATTAAATTGTTCTGGAGTTAGGCTTTGTTGTTCACAGAGATGTCACCAAGTGTTTGTGATTCATTGAATTTAAAAAACGGATATACAAATCATAATTACCAGAAACTCTTTTACACAGGAAACCCATATTCTCGGAATTTGTTTCCTGTAAAAAGATTTGGTTTCGGAAACTCATACAAAAAACTCAATTCAGAGAAGATCTTTTTACTAGTAAAATATACATAAATAAGACATAACTCATATTTAATCATTTTAAACTAATAATTTTTACAATCACTAAAATATTTCCCTTTAAAATAGATGACCATGCTTGCTAATTTTCAATCAAATTCATCCAGTAATTGTTCGACTATATAACATTGCACTTTTATATTTTGTAAGGTTACAATTTTTTATTTCTCATTATTTTATAGTACAATTTTCCATTTCTAAAAATGTCAACTAAGGTCGGTTTAATTGTAGCCTTTAATCTCAATTTTCTCAAAATTTTTTGCTTAAAAGTTAGTGTATTTACAACCGAGAGCTTTTCTGCTTTCTTGGTTTAAGGCTTGATTGGTTTCTTATAAGCTCTGGCTTTTTATTTTTGTTATTTAAAAGTTGAATAACATTTGAATATTTAATTATTAAGTTGTGCTTTTTTGATTTTGTAGCCTAAGTAAGTTGAATATTTTCAGGGATATCTATTTAGTTTTTTTCATAAGTAGAAATAAGTTAATTTACTTGTTTAAAAATTATTACAAAATAAATTCTTAATAACTTGAAAGATTTAAGCTCAATTCATCTATATATATATTTTTTTATAAACAAGTTTACCTTTTATCAATACATACAACCCGTGTAACGCACGAAATACACACTAGTGTGTATATATATATATATATATATATATTAAATCCAAATATCATTTACTCTCAAAGTTTCCAAACGTCACCAAAAGATTACGAAAGATATTTTAGAAAGGGAAAGTTTAATTATAATTTCCCCTCTCCTGAAGAGAAAATGATTGCTCTCCCATCTCTTAATCACACTTAAAAAATCAAAATTTAAATTGCAGAATTAGGCGCGGGTCCCTGACCTTACCATTAAAACAAAAGTTCATCATTTTTATCCTTGCAGAAAAATTATAAACTTATGCTCTTAAAGTTGTTAAGGTGTAGAAGCTAAGCTATCCATCATGAAGAAACGAAAGCATAAATAAAGAAAAACTGATTATCAAAAAAAATAAAATTATTTTTCATTTGACGTTTTGTGACAGCCTGGAATTTTTGCGCACACATAAATATAGTAATTTATCACATCAATTTATAAATTGACAATTGAGAAATAAAAACACAATGTAACAATTTAAAAATCAGTAATAATTTTTGTGGCATATTTTTGAGTTAAATAGTGCATCCACTTTTCAAATTGGATAGCGACGGGTTAAATCTAAGTCAATGACCTCTTCTGATACGATAGTAATTGATATATTATACAATCTCAATTAAAAATTTATAATACCAACTATGTGTATTATATTTTTTATTATATTCAATCAAATTACTTATTTACAGTATTTTTTTTAGCCAAATAATTACAATTTAATTTTTTAAGTAGGTAATACAACTTGAACCCGGTACTTCTCTGATAGATAAGAAAATGTGACATGTTTTGCTTGTGACAACCCACCACTTCATTTGATATAATGAGTTTCTCCCCAACACATTTCACACTAAATCTAGCTCTGCCCTCTCTCTCTCTCTCTCTCTCTCTTCACACACACACATACACATATATGTGTGTATAAAATGTATAAAGCATCACTATGTTTGAGATTGGTGGCAGTGATCTAGCTAGGTCATGAACTGCACAGAAATGGCATTTTTTCCAACCAATTTTATGCTTCAAAATCACCATGAAGATAATAATAATGACCAAAATTATCCCAATTCATCTCTTGGCCCTATCATGCCCCCATGCTCCACTCAAGACTTCCATGGTAATAGTTTCTCCTCCTTGATCATTTTATTTTTCTTTTATTTTCTTTTGTAAAAATATAGAGCGGAGAGGAATCAAACTCGTGACCTTTCAATAAAAAGGATCATAGATTTATGGTTCATTCATTTTGAGAATTTGTCCGTGAATCAAATTCCATTGTATCGAGCTTAAAATTGCTATGGTTTTAAATTAGAAGACCAAAAAAATCCATATTTTTTATACTTTTAAAATGCCATATCGAAATTACAAAAAAAAAAGAAAAAAAAAGAAGCTATGAAGGCCTACATTGAAAATATGGCTCCATTTTCTCTAATAATCATAGGGATCTATTTTTTTGGTTTTGTTGTTTTTTTTTTACTAATATTTACTAATTTTAGATCTTTATTTTTTTTTTTTAAATTATATGGTAGGAGTTGCTTCACTTTTGGGGAAGAGATCCATGTCCTTTTCAGGGATAGATATGTGTCATCATGAGCAAGATAATATTAATATCAATGGAGAGGATGAATTATCAGATGATGGGTCACAAATGGGTGAGAAAAAGAGGAGGCTAAATATGGAACAAGTGAAAACACTTGAGAAGAGCTTTGAGTTAGGGAATAAGCTTGAGCCTGAGAGAAAAATGCAGCTTGCTAAGGCACTTGGCCTACAACCTAGACAAATTGCTATTTGGTTCCAAAACAGGAGAGCTAGGTGGAAAACTAAGCAATTGGAAAAAGACTATGATGCCCTCAAGAGACAATTTGATCTTGTCAAGGCTGATACTGAGACACTTCTTGCTCATAACAAGAAACTTCAAGCTGAGGTATCATCTATCTGTTTCTGTTTTACTATTCTTTTTTTTATATAAATTAATTTTGATATTTTGACTTTTTTGCAACATTTTTTTGCTGTTTTATTCTTCTTTTTTTAATATTGGGTAGGTGAGAATCTGGCTGTGGTTTGAAATTTATGTGTGGAGGACCACTACTGCTCACAAATATTAATTTGAAACAAAGGCTAAAAAGAAAATTGACCACTCTCCTTCTACCGACGGTGTTAGTATTTCATATACAAAAAGGGTTTGAATGCATGACACAACACATGTATAAAGTGTGACAAAAATTGTCTATGCACGTCTTGTCGTATATCCAAACCCGCTTATGTATAAAAATAGCTTGAGGGTGCGAGAAAACTATTCTTAAAGAGCTTAATCCAAATTTATTCATGTCTAAATAATAAAAAGGTTGGGGTTTTCTTTCTATGTCAAGGATTTGCTCTCAATACAAGAAATTTTTTTCTTGTAATGTATAAAAACTTTTTTTGTATGAAATTACTATATTTTGAGAATAAAATTACTACAAATTAAGAACAATTTATTACAATAAATTTTAATTAAAAATAAATTAAAAATATTGATAATAAATTATTCTTAATTTGTAGTAGTTTGTACATTGAAAGGAAAAAGGATCAAAGACTTACCTGTGTTACATCTTCCCTTTCTTTTTGCGTGTCATAGCCCATGACTTGAGTGATCATTTAAAAATGATGATAATTTCCTATCTTGATAGGGCAATGTGGGAAGCAAATGATTCCTCAATCATGCTTGGGCTAGTTCACACTCATATCAATTGGCAAGTAATTACTAGAATTATAATTATATCAAATACGCACACCGTTGATAAATAATTGGATTGATTTTTATTTCGAGCTATTTAAAATTAATCAGACACTTTCTTTTTTAGGAAACTTCAATCATTACAAAATAAAAGAATTTACACTATTACCCTTCCTAATTATTAAAAATAAGAGCAAATCAAATATATAGAGGGGTACAATTAATTTCAAATTTGAATTTGAAACTACCCAAATTTGCGTTTCGTTCAAACTAACTCTATTATTTATGTACGGAAGGAATATTATACAACTGGCAATCAAGAATGGCCATGTATATTGGAAGGTTAGCAATGAATTGGAATTATTTGTAGAGCCAATTTGACATTTTCAAGTCATTTTTTTTCTTATATTAGTTCCTTCAATTCAATTCAATACAGATATTGGCACTCAAAAGTAGAGAGCCAACTGAGTCAATAAACCTCAATAAGGAGACTGAGGGCTCTTGCAGCAATAGAAGCCAAAACAGCTCCGATATAAAGCGTGATATATCGAAAACACCCGCAATCAATAGCCCATTATCGCCACGTGCAACGAGCCTACCCCTTTTTCTTCCGTCGTTAAGGCCCGCGTCCGTCGCCCAACTCTTTCATGCCCAATCAAGGCCAGATCATCAAAGCGTCAAAGAAGAGACTTTCTACAACATGTTCTGTCCCATTGATGATCAATCTGGATTTTTACCATGGTTGGAACAACAAAATTTTAATTAAAATGATCAAATCCTATTAGGACCGATTGAAATTAAGCACGCGCTATGCAGCGATCGAGGTTTTAACGAGGTTTTGGGAGAAATGATCATAAAAAATTGTGCTATCGGGTGGATTTGATGTTCTGTGAAATATATAAGCCAAGTTGAATTTAAGGAGGGTTTTGCTACAAATGTGTATGGGGCAATAAAGGGAATGACGTTTTTCAGTATATAGTTTTTTGTTCATTGTCCAAAAATTAGAAAAAAGCTCCATAAATGATTTTAATTTTTGCTAGTGGCTGGTTTTTGCTCTAGCATTGGCCATGAAATAAAAAATATTCTCCTGCCAATTCTTTTCCCATCATTTAGTGCTTGTATTCTTTTCTCGTCTTGGAATCATTTCCAGTACACTATTAAATAAATTTTCTTCCATGAAAGGCTAAGAGTACAAAACTTTATTAATGAAAACAAAAATATATTCATCTGCTAAACTTAGTTAATTGAATGATGCATTAATTAGACTATATGACAATGATTTTACTGGCTTATCCATTTTAAATTTAAAAGATTTCTATGTGACCCTGCAGGCTAAGGTTTTTGAATGCGAGATTCAAAAACATATCATCTGCGGCGCCCTCTTAATTAGGCCCATTTCACCTCGGGTGCAATGGTACTCCCGCAGATTAATTTGACATAGATTTACTGAAAAATTAGTTTTATTCAACCATTAAACTTTGGTAGTTCAATAATCCATTCGATTATGTGACTATGATATGATAGCTATGTAAAGTTATAGTATGGCTTCATTTTATGGCAACTCAATGTATATAACTTTGTAATAGAAGTAAAATTAGTTGTAATTTTTTTTTTATTTGGTGTTTACTCCTATTGAATTGGCATGATTACCTCATCCAAGGCTATTAATAAGAGTAAGAAAGTGAACATGTGAGATGCAAAGGATAGTGGCAAATGTTACAGTTGTCCAATCTCAACCGTAATGCGCAAAATTAAATTACCAGTTTGTGATTAAATTATAAATTTGTAATGGAATAAAGATAGACCAAAATGTTTTGAAAACTAGTTCCATAAACACACACATATATCAGGGGTGAGCGCTAGCATGCCGAAATGGACTCATTAAATACTTGAACTCACCTCGAGAACTAACGAATTTTGAGCTCGAGCACTAGTCATTACTCATTTCGAATTCGAGCTCAAGCGATTGCAAATTAGATTAATGTAGTTTTATAAATTTTGTTTGTATACGTAAATTTATATATCTTTATCTTAAACAAATACAATAGATTTAAATAAAAATTACAGAATAACACAAATAATTTTCAAACTGAATTCGAGCGGAGCACATGCTTGAATAATTCTTTTCGAGTCAAGATCGAGCTCGAGCTCGTTCAAAAATTTAGTCATGTTCAATAATTCAAGTACTCGAGCCCGAACAGTGAACTTCAAGTTGATAAACATGGATAGAAACCACATGTTTTAAGAGGGGAAAGAGGACAAACAGATGAACTGATGAAAACAGGATGAGTTAGGAACCGGTCATTCTCGGGGTTACACACAATCGCTTATTTGAAAAATTAATGGCTGAGATTAAAACGGCGAGTCCTGATAAAAATTTCAAGAAAAAACAAATATTTTAATTTTAATCACTGATTTAAAAATTGAGAGTCGAGACGTGTTCTGCAGGAACTGCAGTGCAGGTCGGATTCTCGTGAATAGGGCATTTACAAGCTTTTGCTGACCTAGAAATGGGATGGCACCAAATGAGTACCCATCAACTGAATTCATGTTCATGCTGTCACCCACTTTTTCTATACGTACATCAAAAGAATCTTTTTATGTTTTTTTCTTCCCATTTTCCTATACATGATGAACGTCTTTTTCCTAAGTTCCATCCTATACAGGTATAGGAAATAGGGTCACTTACTCACCAATTAGGGTTGCATTTCAATCACAGATACTATATAGCATGTAAACATTTATCCTAATTCACTAGAAAACCTTTTTTCTATAAATAGTTTCGGCACATGATCCGTTTAGTTGTTAGGAAGATACCGTGAAATAATAATCTCTTTACAAGCATTTTGAATTTTGAATTGTACAAAACTTGGTGAATTTATGCGAAAAAAATACCATGAAATAAAATTTTGATATTTTTGAACAATTTTAAATAGCCTACAAGTAGCCTAATTAATATGCATTCGAATTCAAATTTTGCTAATGTTTTGAAATGTTTTACTTGTGTGACGATGAAATTGACAACAAAAGGAATGCATTAGTGAAAATTTGATTTGGTGTTCTTGATGATAAGATGCAAAAGTGCAATACCTTAGTCCCACAATAATGCAATTACGTATATTTTCTTTTGGCGTTAATTATGTATATTTGAGTATTTTGTAATTATTTAATAATAGTTTATGTCGACAAAAATCAGATATTAAATTAGTTACTAAGTGAAGTGTGTTGTATATATCAGTCTTCAATTAATCGCCATGCATATATATATATATATATGTAGTGTTTGTAATCCCTTCTGTAAATAGGTAATACGATTAGGTTTTTCTTTGCTAACACATTATATGAAATTACACTCAACCTGGAATTATATTTACACTAAAAGAGAGGGTTTGTTTGGTTGTATTGTATAAGTTCCAGTTTTTTAGTTTTTTTTTTTTTTTACTTAAAAGAAGGATAACATTTGGCTGTGCACTATTATTAAGCTGAAAATATTTAATTTTAAGGAATGTTTTTTCATAGACAAAAATATCCTACTTTATTTGTTTAAAAGCTTCAACCAAGCAAAGGGTTCATTTGGTTGCAGTTTCTAAGCAATTAAGGCAGTTCACTTATAACTGGAAAAAAAAAATAGATGCATTTAGGTTAAAACTTTCAACTTATTTAAGCCAAAACAATTAAGCTGAACAACCAAATATTATCCAGTTTTTAAACAAAAACAATTGAGAAGCTAAAATTTTTTAAGTTGCAACCAAACAAACAAAGCGGTGGCTTGAATCGGTGGCTTCAACAACAAACATATGTTTACTTAAAGTTAAGCACTAAGCTTCTCATTGATTGGTTTGTCCTAAAAGTTTTGTGGAAATTAGTCACGAAAGGTGGTTCCCTTTAAAGAAAGGTGGGTATCAAGTTTTAAATCATGTCATTTCTATGGTCTAAAAGCAATGGAAAAAGACTCCATTCCACTAACATGTAGCTTTACGAGTAGATGTGATACATTGCTAAAGCTAGGACAAAAGATATCTCATGTTAAGAACTAAACAACCATGATCATATAGCTTGAAAAGTTCATATTTACTTTAGTGCTATTATCATGATCATATAGCTTCTATCGTTTTAGTATTGAAACAACATATCTCATGTTAAGAACCAAACGACCATAGCAAAATGATTTTTTTAAAGAAAAAAAACTTGGGGTCAAAATTTGATGCGGAATGAGCGATATATGCCTATTATCATTACATGCACGTCAATTAAAGTAAACATGCACTAATTAATGACGTAATAAAATAATTTTAATTGCCTTAACAAATTTTTTTTATTGCTAGTACCTACAAATTTCCTATTATTAATTCATTTGAACGAACTTTGATATAAATAATTATTTACAAAATACAACCAAACAAATCGGCCTAAAACTACTTTTGGTATGCTAACAATTGTAATTTTTAAAATTGTTGAAATATCATTGTGTGGTGATAAGGTTAGATTTCTCTAAAATAAATATAAAAATAAAATTGACAAGCTCGAGAAGAAAATCAAAAATCTAATATAAATTATGATGCATGGGATCTCACGTAGAATATCTTAAACCAAATATCATTAATTATATGATGAGAGTTAAAAGTTGATCCCATAAATAATTAGCACCCTACGCAATTGTTGCACAAAACAATATGTTTATTTCAATAACAGTAGACAAATAATCATGTGACAGATCTGTCAAAATCTTGATGGCATCCAAAAGGCTAAGAAGAATATTAATAAATTAAAAACAATTACCGGATTTTACATCGGATCAAGTGAAGAAGCTTGGGTGGATAAGCTTCAGCAACCTGATTGGGAACTTATTTAATTGGTATATACTTTAGTTACTGTTGTAGATGCCAAAAATGGCTTTTTCCTAAGGTTAAATTTGAAGACAAGCTACAAATTAAGTTTAGTGGCCACTTGTTGTTAGTACAGTAATTAAACTACTAAATGATGTTTGTTGGGGCACAGGGAAAGATCTTCTCATAGCAAATACGTATATTATCATTAATTTATTCTGCTTTACCATATATGATGGAATTATACCTACGAGATTTATGTATATAAATCTCATGAATACCAACAATAACGCTCTGGCAAATGGAAGTTGCATAGCCTTCAATCTT
>MKEJ01069689.1:0-11551 GCA_001753735.1 Embelia ribes | reverse complement strand
TCCCCTCCAACTACTTTCACTCTAATCGTAACATTTGTCCGTACAGTTACTCGGCATGTATCCCATAAAATTAGGATTTGAAACAATAAGACTTGCCATATTAGAGATTATTAAAATTATGTATCCCATGGAATTATGATTTAAAATAATAAAACTTACTATAATAAAAATTATTAAAATTATATATATATATATCAACTTACCATAATAGAAATCATTAAAATTATACATATATATATATCAACTTTCCACAACATAAATTATTAAAGATAAATTTCATAGAAGATCAAGCACAACCCCAAAATATTCATATATATATCTTGCATAAATATAAAATAACTTATCATAATAGAAATTACTAAATTATATTTAAGAATCAAAATACTATTAGTAAATAACTATTTTTATAAATTGATTTCTACCAATCTAAGATTCTCAATAATTTTTTAAATATTCTCCTAATCAATATTAATTTTTAAAAATATTTCATAGGAAGATTTTCACATACCTAAAATTAACCTAATTAGATATTAATTTTTCGTAAAAATATTATCTCAGTATAAATCCTACCCTCTATTTTCTATAAATTTATAAATCATTGGGAAAAAATAAAGAAATACAAAAAAGATATCATATCAAAAAATAAATGATCAAAACTAATTTAATAAAATAATTAAAATTAATATGATACAAAAAAGAACATAATACACGCAACACGCACATCGCGCGAGCTGCACTCTAGTTAAAATTACTAGTTAATTTCAAAACCTATTTGAGAAAACAAAATATAATATTCAAGAAAATTTGTCCAATCAACTCTTAAACAAGCATTAAGCTAAATGAAACGGACAAATTCCACATGACAATAAATGAGTACATCTTTATAAATCTCTCCTTTTTCAGTTCCTACCCACATATGTATCACGATAGGAAAAAGAAGAAAGAATAATTGCTGTCAAAGTAGCATCTTATTTTGCTAATATCTGATTCAGAAGTTTCAAGGAAACCTCAAGTCTCCTCTCAAATGCTAAACTTATTTTTATTTATGTAACTTCTGATCCCCTAATTCAGCCATAGGCTTTGGTTTTAGATTCAATCTTTATATAACAGGCAGCTATTTTCTATGTAATATCGGTCAATGTAACAACTACCAGTTTCTCACTATAATGGTCTATTTCGATACAATTCATACAAGAGCAACTACAATTCAAACATGGACATTTACATAAAATCAAATAAAAATGTGATGCACAAGTATGCTAACCTTCTCGCAAAGCCTCAATTGTTGATTGCAAATCTTGACGGTCCTTTTCAAGGCTGGACAATTTTCTTCTACAGAATACAAATATTAAAGACAACTTAGTAAGTCAAATCAATGATAAACCACCTCCATTTTATTAGAGTAGCAAACCATAGTCATTATACAATTTGCTGAATGAGAGATTAGCTTCAGCACAATATGATGGAGCTATTCATGAAGAATAATAACATTGAAAAGAAAGAAGCAAAAGAAGGGTAAACAACTGCTTCTGTGTTCAACCCAAGCAGATGACAGAACCTTCCTATTAGGTATTTGCAAGACAACCAAAAACGTTACATAGATGGCCGATCTACAACTTATGCACAATGCTTAGGTACATCTTTGAGCCTTTGACGCTGCATGGAAGTTTCTATATATAATGCTTGATAAAGAGATCTTTTTATTTTCCATAGTAACCAGTTAAGTACCCCATCATCATGGAGCACAATCTGGTTTCATCCATTCAGATTCTCTAGGAAGTATAAATGATATAAAACATGATGAAAAGGGACATGAGAAGAAGTTACAAGCATATCTACCAGCCTCATGTACCTAAAACTGGACATATATCAAGCTATCAACTTCTATATATTCTATGCCGAATATAAATCAACTAATGAAATGGCTTCACAAGGTTTCTGTATCCAGTCTGGGGAAAGTCAACCTTAGACACAGTTATTTTGCTGGTGCCTAGTGGAAAGAGCATCCAAGTTTCATGGGAAATGCAGCATTGGGGTGTCCATGTCCTATATCCATATCCATGCTACATAACTGAACATAATTTCAATGACCAATTAGACTACATTTCCAGTAATAAGTAACAAGTCAAGGATAAATTAATAACAATTATATATTATCCAGTGAACTAATTGTGGCTACAATAGCGCAAAACAACAGCACAATTAAAACATATGAATCTCACCATGCTCATAGATTCACCCCATAAGAACATCTCACAGAAAAAAGGATAAAGAAACAAGTAAACTATCAATAGGCATTACAAATCTCAACTATTCCACAAAGAAAACCATACTTGAAAGAAGAAATTTCAGCTTGTGAATTCTCCAATTGCCTCTCCAGTTTCAACTCACTGGACCTCAGTCTGAGTGCCTGAAGAAACACAATAAGTAAAGCCAAAAAGAAAGTGAAAGAGTAAGAGTAAGAGGGAAGGAAGAATCCAATAATTTCCTGATGGATTCAATGAATAAATATCTATGGGAAACAAAAATTAAGGAGATTTGTTTACAAAACATAACTTTTTCTAATTTTTATTTTACTTTTTTGGGGAACAATTACGTAATAGAATCTCTGTTATTAAATCTTAAAGGAAAGGGGACTTCATTTGAAAGATATGCAAACTCCACAACTCTGTTGGCACCATAGCATTAAATACCTTCTCTTCTAAACTGATAACTTCAGAAGCCAACAACTTAGCACGTTCATCAGCTGCTGTACATTCTAGTCGAGCATTTGCATATTCCATTTTAACTGACTCAAGTTCGACCTGCCCGTTTCAAAATGACATGATGTGACATGAAAGATGAGATAGGATAGAAAAAGAAGCAGACTACCAAAAGCTAAAGATAGTTTGCAACATAATCATGACATGAGGTCTATTCTTAAATTAGTGAATGCATGTGCCAGAAACATGACCTTCAATCAAGTTACAAGATATTTTCAAAAAATAAAAAAAACCGAGTTACAAGATGTGTGCAGTGGATGTGAATAGATTCATCTAATAATTTTGTCAAAGATACTGAAAGTTTGTGTGTCTCTATCAGCTTAAGTTTGTAGCCAAGGTGTGACTTATAATATAATACGGTATCAAAGTAGGCAGGAGACCACAGCTTGTTTAGCTCACTACTGAATTGGAGTGAGACCATGTACGAGGAAGCATGTAGCAGACAGGTTATCCCTCTCCAAATTCAGGGTGAGCAAAGTTTCTAAATTTGTGTTTGGATCACAAATGAAGTAAAGTGATGCCACACGTGATGAGTCATAATATAGGATTGCCCCACTCTCAAACATGGCAAAAGCACAGGATTATAATTAAGCCAGCCACATTGCTTGACATGACACCATGATCCTAAATTTCAATAAATGAAAATAATGTAAAACATATCCCTTGCACAACTATCAAGAGTAAAATAGCATGTCAAAACAGAGAATGGTAGTCATAAACTTCATCAATTGTACTCAACCGCTAGCACTAAGTAAACTGGAGTGAAAATTCAACCAAGAGTTGTTGCCATAAAGGCAAATGTACGATTTGAATTCCACATATAGGATTTGCATAAACAAACACTCCTGTCAAGATTTTGGGCAAAGTTGACACTAACCAGGTGAGTTTTAATTTCCTCCTGCAACATTTCCATGTCGGATCTTAGTTGGTTGACAACACTTCCCTAGGAGGAAAAATGAAATGGGTCAACTGACAGCACAAATAACATAGATTGAAAAACAGCACACGCTTAAACATACCCTCAAGACCAATAAAAACACAGACCAATAAATAAAATACATGTAATGCTAGATCCAATAATGATAATGGAAAGTGTTGTTAAAAGCTCTAGGCACTCTGAAGGCGCCAAGACCGGTTTCACTTGAGATGCTAGGTGCCAGCTAAGGTGCCCGCCCGAGTGACGCAGAGTGCTAATTAGTTTTCTAATAAAATTGCACAATCTTATCAAATACATCTTCTTGCCTATTTGGAAGCATAAGCTTTTGTTATAGGTGTTGGGAATTGGTGGAAGCTTCTTGATATATTATACATAACCATATTTATACTGTTTATATTAGTGAGTGACAATTTATTATCATATGATGTATCATAAAAGTTAGATATATACATACAAATATAAAACAAATAAATAGAAAAATAACATGATGTAAGTGAGTCACTCGTCTTAACACCTGAGGCGATAATGACTTAGCTCAAGGCGTTTGCCTAAGCGCGCCTAAGTAACGTGGCTCGCCTAGACCAATAAGAGGCGCCTTGGCCTTGCCTCACCTCGCCCAAGAGCCAAGGCAAGTGCCTAGAGAGCTTTTAATACTATTGGACCCAAGATATAAGTTAGAATTTGTGGAGTTTTTGTTAAAGGAAGTTTATGGTTATGAAACCGGGCCGATGATAATGATCAAAGTAAGAGATTTATTGTATACTTTGTTCATGGATAATAATTTATAATGGCAAAATAGGACCGCAGATTGAAGATGTGGAAAGGCATCCGGTTCTAATGCCTAATAATGTTGATGAGGTTTGTATGGGCAAGAAGTGTGGAAAGAAGTGATGTTTAGGTTCAAAAAATAAAAATAAAACACAAAATGGAAGTTTGGGTGATGGGAGTTCAACGGATTTGGATAAGTATTTTACAGAGGATTGCAAAGTTTATTAAGATTACTTCTCAATTTTAGATTGGTGAAAGCAAAATTCTAATAGTTATAGGTTTCCAATTCTTTCCCAAGTTGCCCGTGATATATTGGTCATTCCAATATCTACCGTTGCATCCGAATCAGCTTTTAGTACCGAGGATAGAGTTTTATATTCCTTTAGGAGTTCTTTAACTCTAAGACAGTGGAGCCACTTATTTGTACTTACATTGGCTTAGGTCATCAGCAAAGGTCAAATGTTGAAGAAGATTTGGAGGATATAGAAAACCTCGAAAATGGTAAAATTTAGTCTTTTTTAACTTCATATTCTAAGATTTAATGATGTATTCATTTTGTAATATTTAATCTCGCAATTAATTATTATTTCACTTTTTGAGTTTTGCTATGTTTAGAAATATTGAATATGACATTGGACGCCTCCTCATCGATTAATTAAGAGAGATAGGTCTGAATGCATCTTTTATTGCGTTAAATAATTCTTTTTGTATGATGAATTTTGTTTTTTATATGATTTAATTTTTAATTTTTGAGAATTTTTTTTGTAGATGCTGCTGCTGCTATTTTCTTGCTGTTTTACTGCTGCTATTACTGTTTTGATGCTGTTCAGCTGCTGTTTTCGTCGGAGTTAGAGACTTGCTGATGTTTGCTGTTACAAGACTCGTTTTGGATAATTTGTAGACTGTTTTAAGACTGTTTTTCAGCTATTTTCTGGATTGTTTTTTTAGCATATTTTCAGCTATTTTCTGGATTGTTTTTTAGCATATTTTGGCTGTTTCTGGACTGTTTCACTGTTATTGCTATTTTTTAGCTGCTATTTTGTCAGTTGCTGTTGCATTGTTATTTCAGATTAGCATGTAATGGTGATTGGCAAGAAGTATGAATGAAATGCTGTAGTTTTAGCACGTAAAGCTGTTCCATTAGCCGCAGTTTTTGCCATTTTCTGGAATGTTATTGCTGTTTTTAAGCTGCTGTTTTGTTAGTATACATAAAATGCTGCAAGTTTGCTCTTATTAGCAAGTATGAACGAAAATCAGCTATAAACCAGCAATAACAGCCCGGTTGCTAGTTTATAGCAACTGTCAACATGTCAGACTTGCTGATTTCTAAGCTGCAGTTTTTTATGAAGTTTTTCTATACACGTTTTTGATATATTAGTGATACTTATTGCTGGTTTATAGCAACTTTTTATGCAATTTTTTTTTCTTCTAAATTTTGAGTTTTTTGGGTTCGGAGTCGGGTTCGAGTTCAGTTCCTTCCAATTCATGTTCGGTTACCCGAACCGAACCGATGCTCAGTCCTATTCAACAGGTACTGCATGTGATAGGTTTTCTAGCAAATCTTCTCTTCTTCAGAACTGCGTATCATTGTGTGTCCTGATTCTTAAATACGATAAATTAATTGACAAGTTCAGCAATAATGTCCTGTGTGTTGTAGGAGTATTCAACATATATTGTGTATGATTGGTTTTTTATAAAAGAACACTCTTCTTGGGAACTATCCATCATCTGAAATCAACAAATGCAGAAGGAAAATAGATTTTCTATCTGAGTAACGAGTCTCCATCTTGAAGTCCCACACGAGGGAAAAAAAATTTGAGACAGTTTGGAGGGTTAGAATTGAAAACAAGAACAACTCAGATTAGCCTATGCCTCACAAAGGGTGCAAGTTTGGCATGACATGTATCAATACGAAAGCTTAAGGAGTTGAAAAGGCATTATTGTCTTCTACTTTTGGTAAGGGTAGACTAGACAACGGACTTGTGTGGCATCATTTCAGTACAAGCAGTTCCCGTGGGAATGCATACCGTGCATCGTGCTTCAATTGTGCTTAGAAGCGAATGGTCTTCACGGCAGCCTCAAGCATATTCCCGCCAAATGGTTTCAATTTGGAGTCTATAGACCTATGCTACCAGCCTACCACTCAAAAAAGGTTTTGATCTCTATCTTCCATGACAACATGTTACAAGGACCAACCATGCTGACAATTGCAGAAAGATTCGGGTTGCTAAACTTTAAAACCCTCAAGTGAAACACAAAATACCATTCTTGGTGCAATCAAACGATCATACCCACCATACTCATCCTTAGGGTAAATAAAAGTTTACATGAGTATGTTGTCGAAACAGTTCAGTTTTGCTTCTCATTCAAACTGCTTTTGAGATGAAATCAGTATAAAACTGCATTATTTTACCCCCCATAAAGGGGGCACCTGCCAAACTGAGTTTAGGATTTTTCCAAGATAATTCTTGAAAACTTCTTTTGAAGAGCAATCTCACCAAAACACATTTCAAGTGCTTCTGTTTCCAAAAATCAGGAAACATTTTTTAAGATTCAAAACCAAACACAGCATAATATATTGACAACTTTTTATTCATTAATCGACATTCCAAAGAGAGTAAAGAAATATGTAAAAAAAAACATATACAGAAACTATTAAAATACCTATATGGTAGGTACATCATGTGCATTTGATCTTTTCCTTAAAAATGGAAAACACACGGGATATAGCCACATAGGTGTTTGTATAGTTTCACTACATGATTGTGGGTATATGAATCATTTTCCTTCCATATAAACAAGTGTACAAAAGTAATATAACAATTATTCATACAAACACACTCAAACCAACATAATCTGTCAAGGAATAAGGACTGCTAAAATGAATATCAAACAAAACCAAAATTGTACAGTCAATCAAATGAATATAAATTGAGCAGACAGTCAAGCAATTCTTGATGCAGATTAGTAATAAGAGATTTAGAATATCTTTAAATAAGGATATTATTTAGTTGATATGGTTTATGCTAAGATTTGATTTGATTTGTCACTTAGGAATCTTCTATAAGATTTAGTTTCTATCTTAGAATTTCTTAGAAGCCTATATATAGGGCTTATGATTTTCGTTTAGAGTTGAGTTTATGAAAACAATGGTGTTTAGAAGAGAGTGGATCTTTTTTATTAATCTTTTGTTCATTTTTGTTAAAACGTACCCCTTTGTTCGTATTGGGTTAAAAACGATCAATCTATCAGTTGGTATTCTTTTGTTTCACTACTGTCATACATCACTTCTATTCCACCTAATCAAACAACATAAAACAACAATAACAAACCAGGACTTATCCCCAAGAATTTGGGCTTGACTAAATGGAACCAAAATAAGATATAATATTAGATCGTTTACGTGAACTTTTTTACGTCAGTCATTCATATCTAAGGCAATTTCTTACACCTATTTCTCTAACATACACATCTTTTCATATCACTAGCATCAATCTTCTTAAAGGTTTGACCCTACAATTTCTTTTTCCATTTCTCCCATTAATATTCTAGCTCCTCCTAAATGTGCACTGATCTTTTTATTATATGCTTAAGCCATCTTAAAAGACTCTCGTCTTGTCCTTAATTGAATAATTGAGCTACCCCTGACCTTGCACGAATCACTTCATTTTTTTATCCAGCCTCCAACTTATATTGCAAGAAGTTGCATAGCCCTTGAACCTCAAAGATAAATTTTCAAATCTCACCTTGAGGGTATAAATACTCGTGTAGCTTTCTTATGGTAACCGATAAAATTCATGAACCTGTTCCCTCTTTTATGAAATTGGGTGTCTTACTTTTAGGTTTTGGGTTCACTCATCTTCCATCTCTAAAGGATTCAAGAGAGCACTTGCTAATGGGTTAAGCTAGTCCCATGGCTTGCCTAGCAAAATTGGCAAGAGGGCCTAGCCTTCATCAAGTGCTAAGTACTCAATGATATTTGAAGTCCTAGCAGGTTAAGCTAATCCCATCTTCTGCCTAGCGAAATTGGCAGGAGGACCTAGCCATCGTCAAGTGCTAGGTACTCAACGACATTTGAAGATATTATTATTACACACAATTCAGTGTACAAAGCTCCAGCACCTTGGGTCTATGAAGGGTATGATGTACGCAGCCTTGCCCATATTTCTAATAAGGTTGTTTCCAAGGTATAAACATGCATGGCACCAACCTTGATGACATTTGAAGATAATTCTTGAAAAACATGTACTGAAAAGCAATCCGTCAAAACACATTTCAACCAATTCTAATATCAGAATACACTTTCTCAAAGTCAAAATCAAATGCGGCTAACATATGGACATTTTCTACTTATCAATCAGCATTCCAAATATCCATGTGCATGCAAAAAATATCAAAATTCTTCAGTTAAACACTCTAAACTGACAAATTTTTCAATACATAAGGACTGTTTAGTGCAAGAGTATCAAACAAAACCCAAATTGAACACACAATCAAACAAATATAACTTCAGCAGACGATCAATCAATCACAATAAGGACTTCCATTCCACCCAATAAAACGAATACAAACTACACTTTAAAAATATAAGGGCGCTCCCCAATGCCCCTATATGAGTCACTAACCTAAAATTCTCAACGCCCCCCTCCTCCCCCAACCCCAAAAATAAATAAATAAACACTATATGCCACTCTATTCAATCCTCCTAAAATTTGAAGTTTCCTACCATGTACCCCTTGAACTAAGAAGCATATACTCGGATGTGGGTGTAGATTCGGATGCGCATGTGCAGCTTTTTAAAAATGCCAAATACAGATGTGGCGGAAATTTGGAAATTTATTTTTTATTTTTTCCAGAATAATTTTATGAGATATATTAGTAGAAATCAACAAAATAAGTAATAGAATAAATACTACCGGTGGACAAAAGGATATATAGCATTGATTTTTTGAATTTTTAACAATATAACGACAAACCAAATTCATCATATCATATATTCACAATCAAATAAACAAAACTAACAAGAGTTTGGGGCTTTTTTATTTATATTTTGTTGATTTTATTATTAAATGTATTTCCTATTTTTCTAAGTGTTACAAATTGACCCCCAAAGTGCTAAAAAAGAGTAATTGATCCTTGCAATGTCCCCAGAGTAATCCCGGTGAGTCTAAAAGTAAAATGATTATTTTGCATAATGGACACGCCAAGTTGGCATTCCCCCATACAAGTCTCTCCGTGTCCCCGGCGAATCCGTGTCCTCAAGAGCCCGACTCGGATACAACACTTATTTGGAGAGTCCGTGCTTCCTAGCCCTTAAACTAGTGCATGCCTCCGGTTTAAAGTTTAAGAGATAAAAGATTAAGTCTTAGGTGTTGAAAGTAGGTAGTGGTGTACCCTTAAGGGCATTCACAAAAGTGCTCTTGAATGAGCTTCTATCTAAAATTTCAGAGTTCCCTAAAGTTGATTACTAGTTCCATTTTTAAGTTCAAGGAATATAATATGATCATTTTACATATCTAAGCAACAAACAAATTTAGAGGTTGAGGTACAATTTTGAGTCTGTGAATGGATTAACCTGATGGCAATGTTCTAAAGGGTATCAAACAAAACCAACACATAAAAATGGCGGACTGAGAGAGGGACAGCGATGGCCACATCCCCTCCTGATCTCCGAATTTTCTATAGATTTGATTTATAAAATTCAAAAAAAAATTAAATAAAAAACTGCGCGGCCTCCCTAAGAAAAGAAAAAGAATTCTTATATAAAATAAGAGTAACCCCCTAAATGTAAATACTAGGTCCGCCAATGCATACAATAAATCAAGTGAAAATCAATCAATAACCAAAACCAGATGCAAAATTAATGTAGGGAACAAACCCTAACCTTGTAGCTTGAGAGATATGACTCCGTCTTCGACCGAGTAAACGTCGACGTTACCTCCGTCGGCGATGAGGTAAGGCCTGACGTCATCCAGAACCAGGTCAACGTTCTGTGGCGTCAGCTCGAACTGGTTAGCCGAGTACAGACCCGGCGATGTTCCGCCGGAGGCTTGAACGGTTAGTCTCTTGAGGGCCGGTTTGCGTGGTCTGAGAGAGAGTGAGGAGAGAGATTTTAGGGCTGTGTGAGGGGTTTTGGTGGAAGAAATGAATTGGGTGAGGGAGGGAGCGGTGGCTGATGGCTGACTTCTCATCAGAGAGAGAGAGAGAGAGAGAGAGAGAGTGAGACGCGCGTGCACCTGCAAAATTGGCTCCCCAAATTCTGTTTGGAGTTTTCGGTAAATTACACTTTGGCCGTATGAGGTCTATGATTATTTCATAATAGTCTCTCACATATCTGACATTACAATGTTTCCTTCTGTAAATGTAGGGATATAAATAACCCGACCCGAGCTCTTAGTTGATCAAACTCGGTTCGTTTGTGTGATAATTTTGTTAGAAATTAATTTGTTTAAGTAACAAATTCTATTTTCAAATCGTGCCCGAGCTAATTAACGAACGATTGGGTTTATTTAAATCAAGAGCTATCTATTGTAAATTTTGGATAAAAAAATATTAGAAAAACCCAACATGGAAGTAAATCTCTTATCAAGTTGTCATCCATGACAATTTACTAGCAAGATATGTGAAGTATTTACATCTTAAACACTTTTTCAGCTTGGAATTTCACCATTGCGTTATAGTTTCATATATTAAAATTAGTTACAACCTGATAGGGATAGAAATTCAACTTAGTTTCATATATTAAAATAAGTCAAAACATGATTAGAGTAGAAAAAGGTAGGAGTGTTTGTGGTTCGGTCTAGGCGGTTTCGTACTAAAAATAGTAACCGAACCAATTAATAATAAGTGGTTTGGTTCGATTCGGTTTGGATGAAATCAAAAAGTAAAATCAAACCAAACTGCCGGTTTCATCAACGAATCACATAGCCAATAATAACTATCTTCTCTACATAAATTAAGGACATTTATACCCATATAAAAATTTTGAAGCAAGTTTAACATAGTCAAAGATACGCACAAGTAATACCAAGTAGCAATGTACAAACTAATTAAAATTCAAAACTACATAATAAATAACCAAATA
>MKEJ01069685.1:0-10722 GCA_001753735.1 Embelia ribes | reverse complement strand
TCTCTCTCTCTCTCTCTCTAATCTTAGTATTCACGCACTCTATTTTCCGTTAAATTCGCAATGTAAATTTACCGTACAACTGGCCCCTACCCATCTTTAAAAAGCAGCCGATTCCTTAACCAACGCCACATCATCAGCCCAAACACAATCAAAGTCTCGCCATTTTCACACCCCTATTTCTCTCAGTAATTTCATCAAACACCTTCAATGCAGTTTCTTCATATGGGTTTTAGCTCATTTCTGGTATGATTAACAACTCTCACTTCATCTGTTTCTCTATTTTCTACTTATCTCTCCCAATTATGTGTAGAGATCTGGAAAGAAATTGAGTGATTTCTCTCTGAGTAAATTCATCAGGCAATTCTGTTTATATGGGTTTTACTTACCTCTCCCTATTCTGTGTAGATCTAGACTGAAATTGAGAGAAACCCATTTAGAGAAAATGAGGGACTTGAATTTCCCTACTTGTTTTGGTGAAAATGGAGTTCAAGTAGCTGATTTTTCTTCTTCGTCGCGCTCAAGCTTAGCTAAAAATCCCCAAAATGTGGTTACATGTGTGTATAGGTGCAAATTGTTTGGTCAATCATGCCTGGTCACCATTGTTTGGAGCAGAAATTTGATGGGTCAATGCCTATGTGTCGAAATTAATGACTCAAATCATCAATCTCTATGCAAGTTTGATGTGAAGCCCTCTTTGTTTTCGAAACAGAAAGGGTCGAAGTTTTTGGAAACTAATTCCAGTAAAATTGACCTGTTTTGGGACTTTTCTGGTGCCAAATTTGGGGCTGGGCCTGAGCCCTTGGAGGGCTTTTACTTAGCTCTGGTTTGTGAAACAGAAATGATTTTGCTAATTGGGGATCTGAGGAAAGAAGCATTTAAGAAAACGAATGCAAGCCCTGGTCAGTCCAACTCGATCTTTGTTTCGAAAAAAGAACATATTTTTGGGAAGAGGGTACTTTGCACCCGAGCTCAATTCTGTGATAATGGGCCGGTTCATAGCTTATCGATTGAGTTTGATCACATTAGTACTGTTGACCCTTGTTTGATGATAAGAGTGGATAGTAAACCGGCGATTAAAGTGAAGCGGTTACAGTGGAAGTTTCGAGGAAATGATACCATATGTATCGATGGTTTGCCTGTGGAAGTGTTTTATGATGTTCATGATTGGCTGTTTGGCGACTCGGGAAACGCGGTTTTCATGTTCCAAACTTGTCTGTCTGCTGAGAAAATGTGGTCGAGCAAAACGATATCTGACCCTTTCGCGACACATTGGACTTGTTTGGAGAGTTTTAAGGAGACGAAAAAATTGCCAGGTCTTGGTTTCTCTTTGACTTTATATGCTTGGAAGAATGAATAGATTTGTTTCCCCTGATTGTCCTTTTCATATATGATGGTTTAGTGTTGTACTTGTCTTGAAGAAGTATATGAATGAAGTCGATATATATACATTTGATTTGATGCCTAAACTAGCTTCACATTTTTACGACTTTATACACTCATTAAGTGGAATTGAAACCTTGTACAACTGACTTGTTTTCGGATCTTTCTATTGCCTATTTTGATTGTGCCAGCGCCAATTATAGGTTTACTGTGTATGCAATGAAATTATGACAATTCTAATTTCGAATAAAAAGAATACATTTTGGGGCAACTGGTACATGGTATTTGCTTCAATTGTCTAGTGTTCAAGTTGATAGCGAAAATGGTGATGCTAAAGATGCGATGATCATGAACTTCACTCAAAGCATACTGTTTGCATAGATGGTTTGGTAATGAAAATCTGGTATGATGAGCATCGCATTTGGTTATATTTCATAATAGAATTACTATAGCAAGCCTCTAGACTTATATAAATAAATCCCAGTTTCAGAGAACTGCCCAAATGAGCTTTTCGGTTGGTTTTAAAATTTTTTTATGTATGTTAGCTAAAATTATATAAAATAAAAGAAGCCTTTCAAGCGTTCTGTACTTTTCAATCCCAAAACCAGTTTGATTGAGAATGAAATAGAAACTGAAACATGAGTACAAAACCATAGTTTCTATGTTTCAGACTAGTTGGTTGTGGAGGAAATTTATTTAGGAAATTCTAACATCTTCAATTAATACGTAGGAGAGAGACTACTTACACAGAGGAGATAGATTCATAGCAATATTGTTAGCCTTTCTTTTATGTGTCAAATGATTAATGGATGTATGTAGGAATTTTCTACGTACATGCATGTACAAAATCTTCGTCCAATGTGTATAGGGAAAATAATGTCTGACCCCTTAATTTATGCTAAAAAGGGTTTTCAGGACAACTAATGTTCGGTTTTTACTATTAAAATTTGAATGCAACCGCATGGGGAGCAAGGTTTGTCCTTTTATTGTTGCCCGCACTAATATTTCTGACTCTATGTTTTGAGTTCATTATTTCTGTTTAAAGATCTGATGGCCTAGATATAGATCCATCAGAAACATTTGAATACTACAGTTGCCTCTGATCCAAAGATCTAAATCACATAAGCGTTTGAATCCTTCACATCAGAAAGTACTCAGAAGTGAAAGACAGTGATCTTGTGTAAAATATTTCGATGTGTCCAAAATGTTTGTCGAAATTCCTAGTTGGCAAAAAATGCATTCTCGTTCGATAACAATTGTTGCGAAATTGAGGCCACACAGAAGGAAGGCCTATGTAAATGTCCAAAACTGAAAGGAGGACCGGTAATCAGAACTTGTATGTGAGCAGAATTGGAAAAATGCCAACTTTTTCCAAGCAAAGAGTAATGACAACTTTTTGCAAGCCGAAGTGGAGTCATCGCAATTTGTTTGCAAGCAGAATTGGAATTATGTTACAACACTATAATTATTTTGGCAAAAGTAGAGAATATGAGATTGATCCAATGAAGCCAAGGAGCAAACTGCAAGATGTGAGGAAACACCAATTCAAACAGAAGATGTGCTACCATTCACGACAAATAAACACTAGTCGACCTGTTCTTGATGTGGGCATTAAGTGGACACAGACAATCAACACATCAGCTGCAACGAAGGTAAGTTTGTCCCTTTCAGGTTTTGTTTTTTTTCTGGATGGTCCCTTTCAGTGTTGTGTGCTACAGACACCGTTCTCGTTTTTATCATACTAACTAGAATCATTGTTGCATAACTTTTTCCTTTCTGTCATATTACTACATGCTTCAGCTACTGTTCTCGTTTCATTTACTCGTTGGGATCATTGTGGCATCATAAGACAAGTTTGTCCCCTTCAGTGTTAACCTATGCTTCAGCTGCGGTGCTCGTTTTCATGGTAGTAATTAGAATTATTGTGTCATCATAAGATAAGTTTGTCCCTTTGATTGTTACCCTATGCTTGAGCTACCGTTCTCGTTTTTATTGTTCTAATAATTATAATAATTGTGGCATCATAACATAAGTTTATCCCGTTCAGGGTTACACCATCCTTCGGTTAGGGTTCCGTCTTTATTTTAATTAGAAAAAAAAAAAAACTTCATCCCTTAGAGTGTTACTTTATGCTCCAACTACAATTGTCGTTTTCATTATATATTTAGAGTCATTGTGGCATCATAAGAAAAGGCTTTCCCTTCAAATGTTACCTTATACTTAAGCAACCATTCTCGTTTTTATAAATGGTCGTGTCAGAAATATGCAACAGATAACCTAGCAAGTATACTGGGGACGAAGTAATAAATCCAAAAAGTTTGGGTGTTGATATCAGGATTTCTACTAAATCACAGATTTTCTAATTACTATTCCTATAATTTTTTTACGAATTTTAAGCCTTAAATTATTATCTCTAATTTAATTATCCCTACTCTTAACAATAGGATGGAATTTCAAGATTTTTAATATTTAATTAAAGTACGCTAATAACTACGCAAATACTTAATTAATTAATAAATTTGCCCTATTAGAAAATCCAGTGACTTCAACTACTACTTCTAAATCTTTTGAATTAGAGAGTCTCCACTACAAAATAATTATTGGGTGAGAGTTTCCAGCTTATCAAACCTTGCCAACTAATAGTCCTTAAAATGTTGGTCTAATCCATCTTCTTTCCCTGTGGGAAAGACTAATTTAGCCTAGCATGGTAAAATTAGTAGCAATAATAATTATAAAAAATATATTTTTCATCATCATGCAATTGATTAAAAGTAACTAATAGTAATATGTAGAATGAACAATAATTGAAGACCAAATAAACTAAAGCAACAATTAAAAAGAACACTAATAATAAAGAACGAATATATTTAAATGACTCCAAAAAATATTAGAATTAAAAACAAAAGAGTACAGTAAAATTATGTCACAAAAATGATAGTTTTTATAAAGTTGAGAGATAAAATATAATTGTACCGAACAAAATGATGAAACTGGGGCTACTGGTTAGACTCAATTGCCATGGCTGCTGGTGTTGTTAGAATACCTCCATGCGGTTTCTCTTTCTTCTTTTTTTTTTCATTTTTTATTTTATTCTACAACTAAATGGTTGTCGGGGCCTTTTATCAATAATTGGATTAAATTCCAACTTTGGTCCCCAATTTTTTATTTGATCTTCACATTGAGCCCTTAATTTAAAAATTCGCCAATTCGCAGTATTTTTACAGCTTTACATCATTTCACGAGAAAATTTATAACTGGAGCAAGAAAAGTCCAAATCGATTCCCATCAAAACTGTATTTCAAAGATCTATGCACTGGTACCAATGTTTGATAAGAGAATAAATTTCCATTGACACCAAATTTTATTTAAACTCTTTCTTCACCAATATTTTCTCTAATTCGAGCCTAAAACTGTGCATTTTCTTCACATTAACCCGAAACACATAATATTTATAGTAATATCACAATTCTTCACATATTATATAATAATTATACTTTAAGTATGATAAATGCATTTTTTTAGCACATTAAGTATGCAACTTTTATACCCTAATCATGAAGCTTTAATATAATGTAGACGTGTTGTAATTGTATTGTAGCTTCAACATTAGTATGTTTAGAATATGGAATATGTATATGCAAATATTAGGACAAACAAAACGCTTAATTTTGTGTATTGTAGACTTGGGAAGTTTACGCTTTTTTGGCTATTGTATATATGTAACCAGTTGTGGATTTGTGTAAGGAAGTGCAACTCTGAAATATATAATATGTAGGGATTTTGTGTATTTTATGACTTAAAGCAGGTTTGTGTATCTTATTATCTGCTTTGTGTCCCTTTGTGGCTAGCGTCCCCTTGTTTATGGGGTTTTGGGGTACGACAATCCTCTTAAATTTCTACCATGGATGTTGCCCCCTTATATGATGTCATCTTTCTTCGTCTAGTGCAAGTAATCATTTTCTTTTTTATTTTTTGATTGTTCATTTCTGATTTATCATGTTTCTCTTTGCAATCTAATTCATCCTTTTGTACATTGGTTGTTGAAGTACCTTTGGCTGGCTCATGACAATTCCCTTCCACTGGAAGACTTAGCTTAACCTTAAGTTGAGGATATAACAAGCAGAGATGATAGAGTTTCTCCTAGGCTGCATCTTTTGGCTATGCCCCTCCTATTGTACCAAAATTTATGTTATTAGCCTCTCTTTCTTCAATTTGACAGTGCTTTCATTGGTGAAGGTAAGATCCTTCTTTGTTTTGTACTGATGAATAGAGTGCTCAAAACTATTTCATTTCTTTTCAATAATGGGCTTAATTATGAGACATAGAAGACTGGGTATATCTTGTTGTATTAAAGTAGATATAATTTGTACGCTTCCTGCCTAATCTTTCCAGAATTGTATATGGTTCAAAAAACCTTTTTGAGTATTTTAAATTTTTTCTGAGTACCACTTACTATTGCTTGTAGGGTTGTAATTTAAGATATACTATATCCCCTTTTGTAAACTCCCTCTCATGTCTTTTGTGATCTTCATATTTTTTCATTTGTTGTCTAGATTGCAAAACTTGCCCTTTATGTTGATGCAATATTTCATCTCTTTCTTGTACCCAATCTTGCAAATCAGAGCTAGTGGCTTGCTGAGGTGGGTAGTGTTTTAGGGCATGGGGATACTTCCCATAAAATACTATAAATGGTGTAAAAAAAAAAAAAAATGTAATGATTTTGTAATTACCAGTAAAACTTGTAAGGCACAACAAAGATTATCAAGATAATTAACGAAAATAAAGACGCATTTTAGGACAATTTAGTTATATTAATTTCAAAGAAAAAATTACAAGTATTGAAGCTAATATTACAACTCAAAAATGGTAAAAACAAATTAAGCTTGCTTCTAAGATATAAAATGTAAACAATTGCATAATCTCGCTTAACCTAAAATCACCATAACATTTCTATAAAAGCTCTTAATTAATTAGATTTCTATCAAATGGGTCATTTGGGCCTTTACTTGGCCTATTGTTCACATCTCTTTTGGGTCTTCTAGTTGGCCCAACCATATCATTAAGCATAGTTGGTTAGTGATGTAGTTCAATCTGATTGGTGATTGATTCCCCCTTATAGACTGTTGAGTTGACATCTTTTAACTGTGATTTGGCTCTCAGATCCAACGGTGGTAGCCTATTTGTATTTTTTTTGAGTTGGCCTATTGAAAGTTGATGTAGTTGAACCCTCTCCACTCTTTTTGTGACCATTATCACCTTATTTGAGACCAAATTGATCTTATTTGTCTTTTCTCTCTTTATTTATCTCTCTCTCTTTCATTGTTCTCACCTTCCCCAACTCAATTCTCCTTACCTTTGCTGGTAGATAAATCTTCCTGAACTCAACCAGGGATATTGCCCCCTTCTCTGATGTCATCTTTCTTCTTATAGTGTAAGTAATCATTTCCCTTTTTATGTTCTACTTGTTCATTTCTAATTGATTCTATTTATCCTTGTAATCTAAATCATCCTTTTGTACTGTAGTTGTTGAGGTGCCCTTGGCTAGCTTGTGACAATTCCCTTCCACTAGAAGATTCAGCTTATCCTCAAGTTAAGGATATAGCTAGCAGAGATGATAGGGTTTCTCCCAAGTTGCATATTCTAGCTCTTGCCTTCCCACTGTACCAAAATTTATATTATTGGCCTCCCTTTCTTCAATCTAGCACGCCTTTGTATGGCCTTCAATGGTAAATTTAAGATCATTCCTTGTTCTGCACTAATGGGTAGAGTGCTCAAAACTATTTCATTTCTTTTAAATACTAGTTTTACTTATGAGACATAAAAGACTGGATGTATTTTGTTGTGCTAAGGTAGATATAATTTGTACGCTATCTACCCGATCTTTTGCACAATTTTATATGATCAAAAGTACCTTTTTGAGATTTTTAAATGTTTTCTGAGTACCATTAATTATTGCTTATAGGGTTGTAATTTAAGATAAATCATATCCCCTTTTGTGAATTTCCTCTCCTGTCTTTTGTGATCTACATATTTTTCCATTCTTTGTTTGGCATGCAAAATTAGCCCTTTAAGTTGATGCATTATTTCACCTCTTTCTTATACCCAATCTTGTAAATCAAAGCCAGTAGTTTGTTGAGGTAGGTAGCATTTTAGGGCAAGGGAATTCTTCTCGCAAATTACTCTAAATGGTGTCATCTCTATGGCTAAAAAAAAAAATTGTAACGATTTTCTAATCACCTCTGAAACTTGTAGCGCCCAATAACAAGAGACATTTTGGGACAATTTTATGATATTAACTTCAAAGAAAAAATTACAAGTACTGAAACTATGAATACAACTAAAAAATGGCAATAAATTAAACTTACCCCTAAGATATAAAATGTAAACAATTGCATAATCCGACTTAACCTAGAATTACCATAACATTTCTATATATACTTTTAATTAATTAGGCTTCAGTTAAATGTGCCACTTGGGCCTTTACTTGGCCCATTGTTCACATCTCCTTTGGGTTTTTGGCTTAGCCCAACCAAATCAATAAGCATAGCTGGTAAGTGATGTGGTTCAATCAAATTGGTGTCTGATTCCCCCTTATAGATTGTTAAGTTTGCATCCTTTAACTGTGAGATGGCTCTTAGATCCAATGATGATACCACATTTGTGCTTGTTTTGAGTTGGCCTGTTGAGAGTTGACGTGGCTCAACCCCTTCTACTCCTTCTGTGACCATTAGCACTTTGTTTGAGACCAAACAGATCTATTTTGTCATCTCTTTATCTCTCTCTCTATCTTTAACTATTCTAACCTTTCCCAACTTAATTTTCCTTACCACCGCCGGTAGATCAATCTTCCTAGACACAACCATATATATTACTCCTTCTCTGATGTCATATTTCTTTGTTTAGAATAAGTAATCATTTCCCTTTTTATGTTCTAATTGTTCATTTTTTATTGACCATGTTTCTTCTTGTGATCTAACTCATCCTTTTATACATTGGTTGTTGAGTTACCCTTGGCTAGCTCGTGATAATTCCCTTTCACTGGAAGATTCAGCTTGTCCTCAAACTAAGGATATAGCTGGCAGAGACGATAGAGTTTCTCCTAGGAGAAATCTTCTAGCACTAGCCCTTCCCATTATACCAGAATTTCTGTTACAGGCCTTCCTTTCTTCAATCTGACACACCTTTGTATGGTCTTCAATGGTGAAGATAAGATCCTTCCTTATTCTATATGGATAGGTAGAGTGCTCAAAACTATTTCATTTCTTTTCAATAATGGGCTTAATTATGAGACATAGAAGACTGGGTATATCTTGTTGTATTAAAGTAGATATAATTTGTACGCTTCCTGCCTAATCTTTCCAGAATTGTATATGGTTCAAAAAACCTTTTTGAGTATTTTAAATTTTTTCTGAGTACCACTTACTATTGCTTGTAGGGTTGTAATTTAAGATATACCATATCTCCTTCTGTGAACTCCTTCCCCTATCTTTTGTGATCTGATATTTTTTTATCCATTGTCTAGTTTGCAAAAGTTGCTCTATAAGTGATGCATTATTTCATATGTTTCTTGGGCCCAATCTTGCAAATCAAAGCTAGTGGTTTGTTGAGGTAGGTAGTATTTTAGTGCAAGAGGATCCTTCCCATAAACTACTCTAAATGGTGTCATTCCTATGGTTGAAAAAAAAAATTGTAATGATTTTGTAATAACTAGTAAACTTGTAGTACACAACAATGATTAGCAATATGATTAACAAAAATAAAAAGGCATTTTAGGATGACTTTCTGATATTGACTTCAAAAAAAAAAAATACATATACTAAAGTTAATATTACAACTCAAAAAGGGCAAAAAATTAAACTTACCTCTAAGATAGAAAATGTAAACAAATTCATTATCTAGCATAACCTAAAATCACCATAACATTTCTATTTAAACTCTTAATTAAATAGTCTTTAGTCAAATGGGCCACTTGGGCCTTTACTTGGCCCATTGTTCACATCTCCTTTGGGTTTTCTGCTTGTCCCATTCCAATTATTTAGCATAGCTTGTAAGTGATGTGATTCAATCTAATTGGTATCTGATTCCCTCTTATGGATTGCTGAGTTGTCATCCTTCAACTGTGGGATGACCTTTAGAACCAACGGTGGTAACACATCTGTATTTGTTTTGAGTTGGTATGCCAAGAGTTGACGTGGCTTAACGTCTTCCACTTGTTCTGTGATCATTAAAACTTTGTTTAAGACCAAACTGATCTCATTTGTCTTCTCTCTTTCTCTTTCTTTCATTATTCTCACATTTCCAAGCTCAATTCCCCTTACTTCCATCGATGGATAATCTTCCTGAATTTATTCATGGATGTTTTACACTTCTCTTATATCATCTTTTAGTTGTTCATTTCTGATTGACCCTATTTTCCATGTGATCTAACTTATCCTTTTGTACATTTATTGTTGAGGTACAATTCCCTTCCATAGGAAAATGCAGCGTGTCCTCAAGCTGAGGATATAGCTAGTGGAAGCGATAGAGTTTTTCCCAGGTAGCATCTCCTAGCTCTTACCCCTCTCTCTGTACAAAAATTTCTTTATTGGCTTCTCTTTATTCAAGTTAACACGCCTCTGTATAGCCTTCAATGGCAAAGGTAAGATCCTTCCCCGCTTTGTACTGGTAGATATAAGGCTCAAACATATTACTTCTCTTTTCAATAAAGGTTTTAATTGTAAGACATAGAAGACTCGGTGTATCTTGTTGTGTTGAGGTAAATATAATTTATATGCTACCTACCCAAACTTTTGCATAATTTTATTTGGTCCAAAATACTTTTTATGAGAGTTTTAATTTTTTTTTTTGAGTACCACTATTTGTTGCTTGTAGGGTTGTAATTTGTGATAAACCACATCCCTTCAATGTACTATCTCTTTTGTGTTTTGTGATCTGCATATTATTCCATTCGTTGTTTGGCTGTTAAAAGTTGCCCTTTAATTTGATACGTTATTTGATCTCTTTCTTGTGTCCGATCTTGCAAATGAATACTCGTAATTTATTGAGGTATGTAGTGTTTTAGGGCAGGAGGATACTTCCCATAAATTTCTCTTAATGGTATCATCCTTATGGTTGGGAAAAAAAATTTGCAACAATTTTTTAATCAATAATAAAACTTGTAGAACACAACAAAAATTATCAAAATGATTAATGAAAGTAAAGAAGGATTTTGGGACAATTTTCTAGTATTAACTTCAAAGAAAAAATTAAAGGTACTAAAGCTAAGATTAATGTAATATCTCGGAAAAATTCCGAGGGAGATTTTTTTTTTTTGGGACAAAAATGACGTTTTATAAGACGTCA
>MKEJ01069680.1:0-10529 GCA_001753735.1 Embelia ribes | reverse complement strand
TCTCTCTCCACTTTCTCTCTCCACTTTCTCTCTCATACATCCTAGCCATTGATTGTTGTAGATCTAACGGCCTAAAAAGTTTGTAGGATTTTTTTGTAAAATCCTTTGTCTCTTGATCCGCTATCTCTATATATATATAATATAAAACCACATAATTTCATTATTCGGTACCCGAATCCGAATTTCCGAATTGTCCGAATTTTTGAAAAAAAATAAACCTGAACCCGAATTTTAGGTAATTATGATCAGGTACTGAATTCCGAATCGGGTATTCGTATTTTTGCTATATACATGCTTGCACAGATGCTGGAGCTTAACATTTCTATTTGATTTTAGTACCATCTCTAAATTTTAAGGAAACATAAGCAAACCTTCTTGAGAGGGATAGATAGTTTATGATGGAATGCAATCATCAACACCAATCAAGTGCAAGAGCAAAATTTGGCGAAGATCGAATAAATGTTCTGATATTGAAATTTAGTAATGGAGATTGTTTTGATCACTTTGAAATATAGGAACAAGAACAGTAGATATAGCTCAAATATCGCGAGCAAATTCAAGCTAGAATCATAATACAGAAAATAATTTGTTACCCTCTAATCTTCACTCAAAACTCTTAACAGCAGGCATGGCCTTAAGACCTGTTTGAAATACCTTTTGCTTAACTTCTTTTTTTTTTTTTTTCAAAATGTGGTCTCAAAGTGTTTTCCTACTTCATAGAAGTGCATTTAGAAGTGTTTTGAAAAATTATTTTCATTTTTTCTACCAAATATTAGGATTACACGCGATTTTAGAATCAAATTTTTAAAGCAATTTTGATAAACAAATTTTAAAAAGTTTCGTAATTCTCAATCCAGACCTAATGTGTCATAAAAAAAATTACTATTTTGGTTACATCATATTTAATGCATTAGAATAAATTTTTAAATATAAAATATGGGCAAATACTCCGTCTAGATTGATTTGATTTGCAGCATTTTATTAGAAAATAAGAGCAGTTGTTTAGAATATTTAAGCATGGTACAAGGCAATGGGAAGCTTGTTTAGAATCTATGAACACGTAACAAAGTATAGTCAATTTGATAACCATTTTATTTTCATATTAAAAGGAAAATAGGAATAGTTTATTTGGGAGCTAATAATTAGGGTACAATTTAGATAATTTTTTCATGTTTCCCCTATTTGCAATCTTTTGGAAAGTGTGTGGTCATCATCTCAATGATCTCTTGCATCTATTGATCTAATCTATTAAAAATAGGATAAAGATATCCTCCCGTCTTTGTTGCAACATGCATCGAGGTATCATAGCATGTTGAACGATCATGCTAATTGCTCCGACGATAAACATGCTTGCACTGATGCTCGAGCTAAGCATTTCCATTTGATTTTGGTTCCATTTCCAAATTTCAAGGAAACGTAAGCAAACTTTCCCGAGAGGGATAGATAATTTATGATGGAACGCAATCACCAACACCAATCAAGTCCTAGTACATATTTGGTGAAGATCGAATAAATGTTTTGATATTGAAATTTAGCAATGGAGATTGTTTTGATCACTTTGAAATATAGGAACAAGAAGAGTCAATATAGCTCAAATATCCCGAGCAAATTCAAGTTAGAATCGTAATACAGACATTAAATAAAATGGCTATTATTTATTTAATGGTATTCATCTTGATATAACATAGTTCATCTACACCCAATTGAACTTGTACAAGTGAATTGTAGTGGTAGAGCTTCTACCAAATCCAAATTAGCATGTGATTCTTTGAAAAATCAAAGAGGTTATCATATCAAAAAACAATTATTAGCACAAATAATTTCCCCTATTCACTGTTAAAGACAATTGGAATAAATTTATGTGAAACCTATTCTTGAATCATAATCTGAATCTGAAAAGGGTAAAAGTAGTTTTCAAAAGCAAGAAATTTCCCTTCCACTATTCAAATCCTTTCGTGATAGAGTCAGGCGGCTCCACTTGCATGTATATATATACATGTGTCATAATGGGCCCACATGTATATAAAATTCTCTACATCAACAGTGTAAAAAAAATTGGAAAAATTAGATAGCGATGAAAACTAAATGCATGTAAAAGATTGGTGCTTCAATCACATCATAGGTACAATGGATGACCACTTAGCTTTGAATTAGTAAGAAACAACAAAAGATAGCCTAAAAAATAAGTGACACGCAATACTAGTATGGGTCAGAGTTCCATTAATCTGTGTCCACATTAACATTTTGAAATATCAAATATTTACCTTGTGTCCCTATGGGTCCCATGATATAATTTCTTTATTATGGGCGTCTATATCATACAAAAAAGCAGTAGGCTTTTAGTCAAAACTCTTGAATGTTCCATCGGAGACTGGATATTTAGCCACTAAAACTTATTCCAAGTGAAATTAAAATGACATATAGCAACACAATCTTAAAATGATGATGGTAGGGAAATCACGGAAGTACATAAACTGCTTAAATATACGGGAAAAATATTTAAAATGATTAATCATGTCATACATCTACATACTGAATTGAGAATTAAGAGAATGCATCGAGTATTGGCAGCCCACCTTGAAAAAAAGCTCCATTCTGCTTAGGCGGTGGATGGAATAAAAGAACGTTCCCTTATAGGTACTTCCTTGCAAGAGCTCGAACCTTTGTGTCGAAATGAGATGATGTAATCCGAGATCCAGGAAGATACAGCGGATTTAGAAGAATCTGCAAATTACGGAATATATGTTTATCTGCTTTAGCATATGCTTGTTTTGATGAGTTGAATGCATGCACTAACAGCAATTTGATATTCAAAAGCAACTATGACAACTGAAGTTATTAACTACGATAACTTCCAAAATAAGTGTCCGTTCACTTGTGCAAACATCATCAGATGACCAAGAACCAAAGAAAATGGGCATGCCAATCATGAGGTTAAGGCAATAAAGGGTACAAATAATGTATTCATCCAAACACAATATCCATGTCAATTCGAAATTCGTCATCTGGGACAGTGAAGGGTGAGTACCGAACATGTGTTCTTTTCCCACTCTTGTATACGCAATTTGATGGCCTGAAATTTCACAATTTTTTCCAACACTCACTTTTCTGCTTTAAAGAACAAAGCAAAAATAACTTTTGCTACTTCCATGGATGTTATCGCCCCATTCAACCAGATCATAGTCCAGTTGGGTCAAATCAATGTATTCTATCTCAAATCATCACATCAACTTTTCTTTTCTTATCGAGAAGCAAATGGAGCTGCTGACACTTTGGCAAAGGGTGCAATCTTTACCACTGGGACAATAGTCTATCATTCTGTACACTTTTTTTTTTGGATGATGTATTATACTATGGTAGATCCGGGCACAGGACTATTAGGAAAGTCCCAGGCATTTGTATCATGAATGTTAAAATAGTATAATGAAGGCCTCGTATTTCATCAAAACTTTTCTTTCTTCTCTCTCTACAACAACAAATCATCATATGAACAAAGTAATACACAAACGTGGGAGAAAAGATTATTCCCTAGAGGACGTTTAGATAACCTTATCATGGCGAAGGATATAATTGATGTAAGCCTATAAACTAAGAAAGAGTTGCTGCAACCTAATAAGGAAAATTTTATACAATATTTGGGGAAACTACATGAACATACCTTTATATACAACTCATGGACCTCCTGAAAGAAGCTTTTGATGCCATCATCATTACGGGAGTCATGGAGCAGCATAAGTCTAGTATGTATGATATCTTTAGTCAAGGAAGGACAAAAATAAAGTTTGCACACGACCAGGAACACTAGTCATGATACAATGAATCTCAGAGGGGGAAAGACAAGGGGCACTAATTAAGCAAAAACCATAAATCAAGAACATGTGCTTTAAGCCACAAGTAAATTGGAAAATGAAACCGTGCTCAATATGTAACTAGGAAATAAACAACATAAACTACGAAGGATATGACCAGCAGTAACGTATACTGACACAACCAGATCGTTGAATCTATCAATTCCTTTCAAGAACCTGCGTGATATTCAGGCAGTGGAAGCGAGTCAGAATTAAAAATGATGAGCAGAATAATAAACTCAGTTGACAACCTCTTTGAACCCAATTAAGCTACAATTTGAATGAGTAAGTGCCACATCCACAGGAGCTGGATAAAAGAGTATCTGGGTGGAATATTACATGGCGCTTGTTGTCCAAGCAAGGTCCTGAACAATATCCAATGCAGCATGTAATATGAATTGGTGCATCTGTGCAGCTTCTTCTTTCTACAACAGATTACACATATAAGAGTGTCTTTCAACGAAAAACAACCTTCAAAAAAGTTTTTCAGGAAAGACAGAGAAAGAAGTATAGTTCCGATGTTGCTTCAAGAAAAAGAGCGAAGAAAAAAAAATGAGCTTTGCTGGTATATGATTTTTAGTAAATAAAGAAGAATCAAACATAATTGCTCCATGTTTGGCCTCTCCTGAAATTAATATTAGTGGGGCCATGCACGCCTCCATTGCGACTTGAGGGTCACGGGTTCGTACCTTGAAAACCACCTCTCTGGAAACAGGGTAAGGTTACATACATTAGACCCCTAAGAACCCGCAATGCGGGAGCGGTTCAAGGGACCAAAAATTTAACATAAATTTTTACACAAGAGTTCCGCCGTCAGATTTAATTGATTTAACAGCCGAGATGTACTCATTCACACTCATCACATTCACTTAGTGTGTTATATCCACGCCCTATTTTCTCTCTACGCGTTGTTATTTTCTCTCTCTCATATCTGCCGCTTCTTCTTCCCAAAATCAGTGGATTACTATCGTTAAAAAACTGGTTAATTTTGAAATGTTAAATAAGCTAATTATAATAACAATCAGATCTATTAAGATCAGTACATATTAATTTCGAAAGAACTAGTCTCCAGTGCAACACCGGTGGAGGAGCGATTGGGGTCGATGGAGGGACGGCATAGTTAGCGGTGTATCGTTTGAGGGACGAATGAGTTGTGGTGGCAGTGGGCGGTGGCTCAGACGCGCTAAGATTGGGTGGCGGCAGAGTTGAGTTGTGGTAGGTGGGGGATGGATGAGTTAACAGTTTAAGAAGAGAGATTGTGAAGGAGAGAGATTAGCACATGCAAATGTGTGGGTGAGGAGAGAGAATGAGTTAACCGTTTTTATTCCTTCCATTAGATCAATTAAAAATCTAACGGTTCAATTTTTGTGTAAAATTTTATGTAAATTTTTATGTCCCTTGAACCGCTTCCTATATATATATATATATATATAAGTTCTATAACACAAAGTATGCATCCAAAACCCAACCCCACGCAACATAAGCTACAAGGATGCATATAAGAGAGCCCCTCTAATTCCCCAACTCCCTTCTCTCCCTCGAACTACTAAAAGGAAATTTGAAAACAAAAGGAAAATAACAAATAAGAGTGATAATGATCCAAAATGCCTGGCAGCAGTAAAATTCTATTATATTCTTGTTACTTCTGCACAAGAATCATCAGTTTATTGCAACTTTGATACATCATGTACCAGTAAAGTAGATTAAGAAGCTAGACTTACCTTCTTATCATTTTTTTTTTGGAATGTGACTTACCTTCCTATCATGAATAATGCTATGATTTCTCAATTCTATTACTGACTGGAATGATCTTGAATGCCATTGGTAAAACAAATCGTAACAAATACACGGCACCCTTAACATTTAAGGGAGAGGAAACAATATCGAACGATATTTAAATAACAATTATCAGTCTTCTTGTTTTTCTCTCTTTTTGGACAGATAACATCAGACAACTTGTATTTAAAAAAAAAATTCAGAAGAATCATTCACATTCATATTTTTTTACTGCAGAAAAGTCCAAATTCTTGAACAAATTAAAAAATACTTCTAGTGATTACGCAAATGAAAAATGTATCTTAGTTGTGTGAGCTTATTTCTGATGGCATATTTTAAAATTGGTGATGTGGAGAAGTAAAACCTCCAGTCGGAATAAATATAATTGTCCCTAGCGCAAGAGAATTTTCTAAAAGGCAAAACTTCAATCACCATACAGGAAAATGAAGACAACGACCTCTGAATCCATATATTACGCCATTACATAAAGAACTCAAAATCTAATGCACACTCAAAACTGCTCTATGAGCATACAAACTAGGATTGTCAAATATTACTAAATGGACGAGGTTCCTTGGAATTAAAAAATCAGTTCTTATACTTTAAAAATTATTGCGAATGATCAGTTTAGCCAGGTATGACTGTGAAGTACAAATACCACTATATTTCCGCATGAGAAGTACAAAGGCATTATAATAATGAAACACTAGCTATTGCAACTGAAGTTCATGTCCAACCTAAGATAACAGTTAGAAACAAGAAAATAGATGAAGATTTTCAAAGTATCATTTGCGATCTGAAGTCAAACTAATATAATTGGCTAAGACTCCCCTAACAAAGACTGGAAAAACGTAAATTTTATGATTTGAATGGTTCCCTTTTTTTCCCAAATAAAGAAAAGGTTTCAAAGCCTAAAAAACAAAAGACATGCAATAGCAATTCCTGAGGTTGCAACTCCAACCTGTAGCATCATCTTGATAGAAATAAGATAGTCAAATGGAGACATTACAATTGGCATAACAGAGGCAGCGACATACAAACATAACACAAAGTCACATGCAATAAACAGTCTCCTTCATTTGTAAAATGAACTACTTAAAAAAAAAAATATTCATTTTATAGTTTCCAATAAAAATTATGGTGTAAATCTAGCCAAGCTACAAGCCTACAAGAAACACAGAGGGGCCCTCAAAAATATGCACCATTAGTAAGTCTATCAGCACGTTGCGAATGGATAAGTTACTCCACATCACAACTAGAAGATACAACCATGCAAGGCAGTCATCATATATCCCAAACAAACTTATATGCTGTGTTATAAAAAGGAACCACAGAAACTTGCCAAACAGAGAGAAATCGTAGCACAATTCTTGCATACAAATAGACAATACATTCTAGGCTAGAATCAATCAGCTCCGATAAATCAAGGTTACATAGCAAACTTGCAAAAGCAGCCAGACAAGATTGTATAATTACGCATCAGAGGATCATTTGCACCAAGGAACATGTTATTCCCACAAATAAGCAAATAGATATCTATTTATCTTATCCACATAAAGTAAAATAAAATAATACAACAGTACTCAGGCCCAAAACTGATGAGAGGGGAGATCCCAAAACAGGTGTGTAATATATAAAGGAGGCTTTAGTCTTTAATTGTTGGCTCGGAAAAATCAAGTGACAAGCAGCAGCATCTCACGCCAAGCAGGTCCTATGATATGATACTAGAACCACAAATATTGAAAAAAATCTAGGCAGGCACCTAAAGTCAGGGGACATATACTCTGTACCTTAAGGTAAAGGGTGCCAATTCAGGCTAATATAATTCCTACAACATGAAGTGCTAGAAATTACAGTTTGGCACGCTATAGCAGCATGATCACGCTGAGCATTTATGAACTCAAGCTCATCTAGTTGAAAGTAATTCAGACACAAGCTTGACCCATGCTCGAGCTCAAGTGTTTTTTGTCCAAAACTTGATTCATGATTACATACATGAACATGAACCTAGTAAAGCTAAAGGCACAACAATGAATATATGTAGTTTGCAAGTGAATGAGACACTTCTGCATGGATTATATTTAATTTATTTAAAGCTGCAAAAGCATAATGAAATGTATAATGGTCACGACTTTCTAAAACATAAACCTAAATGAACAGCTGGAGAGAGAGAAATACTGACCTAACAAAGATTACACATGAAAGCAGAAAATTTAGGGTTTGCAAGCATAGAAATATCTTTCAACTAATGATCAAGAAAACTGTTTCCAATATTAAAGACCAATCTACAAATAATCTGTAAGTTCAACAACATGTATAGTTTGTGAGACAAAGTAAATCTCAATGAAAATGCAATAAATCCGCGAATGAGCAATAAATTATAGCTGCTAAAGAAAGAACTTAAAATGATCACAAGTCATAAGCAGAAGACGGAGAAAAATTCTTGCAGCAACTATAACATCAGCTAAGTTATAATGTATTATGGATGCATAAGATGAGGAAACAATGGCACAATTCATTGGCATATATAGGTTTAAACATTTCAAGAGACAATGATTAACTAGAGGAATGGCCGAGACAGATAGCGAACTCAAGGAATAGATCCATGAAAGTTCTAACCACAAAGAGAAAAGCCATATGAGGAAAAAACTACAGAAAAACAAGAAAAATGAGATTCCGTACAACACCCAAAATACCTGGAAATTAGGAAGTTGTTCCTTAGTCAGTTTTGTGGTCAGAGGAGACACCACCACAGCATTGTTGAGCTCCTGCAACTTCTGAACAGATGCTAGTGCCCTGTTCTTACCAACATCGCTCTCTGAGAAAATGAAATTGCTGGACAAATCCCACAGCTCTACTGTCCCTTCATCGTGCAGTGTGACCGACTTCACGCCAGCAAGTACAAGATTCTTTGCTGCAAGTGGATACAAAATTGAAATGATATTTTAGTTGACAACCTCCGACATGTAACTTGTAATTCTACGGAAAGTTGAAGCTGAGACTAGAAAGAAGGCCATAGCCCATTAAGAGTGAGCAACACATTGGGCTCGTTTGGTTGCATCTTACAAGTTCAAAAGTATATTTTTTTGTTGGGTGAAAAAATATACTTTTAAGTAATGCTTACGAATACGATAATTGTGTTTGGTAGAAATTGAAAAAGTATATTTTTTTTATTGAGATTAATGAAAAGTAATTGGCAATAGTGTAAATTGTGAAAAAAATATACTTTTTTGATAAAAGTGTCAAAAATTTTACATTTAAAGAAGTATACTTTTATGCGTCGAAAGTATAAATAAGTATACTTTTTTTTTAGTGCACCAAGCACTCATTTTACTTTCATGTGAAAAACAGAAAAATATTTACTTTTGCTTGCTACCAAATGAGCCCATTGTAAATACCACACAATAGTAGTTCATTAAGACATCATCAACATACCAAAAAACGAGTAGTTCCAATAATGGAAATTATATTTGAAAACACCATCACCAAAACTGTAATTACATGAAAAAAAATGCACAATATTGATCATAGTGTATCAAGAACAAACACCATACTCCTCGCAATCGCCACATATGAAAACAGAAGAGCACGAATGAACAAAGCAAAATCCACAATTGAAAACAGCAATCAAACTCGTAATCACAACAATTCAGAAAAGAATCAACCAATATACGCACCGATCTCGGCACCGAGCCCCTGCATCCCTGAGACAAGGATATTCGACGCGAACAGCCTCCGCATCGTCTCCCGACCATACACCGCCAGCTGTCTACTGTGCAGATCCTCATCGATATCATTTGAGCTCCCAAACGCCATCTCCCGCACCACTTCCCCACCACCGAATCCGCTGCTATTGCTGTTGCTGTTACCGTTGTCGCTGCCGCTCCTAAAGCCGCTACCTTCGGTCCCCGAACCCGCCGCTAACGTGGCAGCAACAGCCGAGCAGTGTTTCTTGAGGATTGATTCGGAATCGTCGACCCGCTGCGCAACAGGTCTCTTTCTAGGAAGCATAAAGTGCAAGAGGCTGCTGAAACCCGCACAAAAGCCCATGGATACAGTCAAAATTACACACATATTATACAGATTAAGATCTAAGCTCAGTTTATACGCTAATCCGAACACGATCGGAGCTAATAAGGCGAATAATAATAGCACCATTACAAAGCGAATCGATAGAAAAGGGCGGTTAAGAGAGGATAAAGGAACGTACCTATTAGAGCTCCGGAGGGGGAAAGAATCGAACCTAGAGAGAGATAGAGAGACAGAGAGAGATGTATAAAGGGAGGAAGGGGAAGGGGGAGGGGTATTTATGGAAGTGATGTGATTTCTAGGGTTTTGTACAGCGTTTGCGTGATGAGAAAGTCGGTACCCTCTCTCTAGAGAGAAGATGGGGAGAGAGACAGAGGGAGGGGGGCGGAGCGGCTGAAAGTATATGTTTCGATGTCAGCTGGGCCAGATGGGGGTTTATAATAGTATTTTGTAAAAAAGTTACTGTAGTAGTTTTTAATAAAAAATATTGAACATTAAGTTTTCCAATTGAAAATCTATTTTTGTGGTTATTTTTACATTTTCAAAAAGATAAAATTTTCTATGAAACATCTGTAATTCAGCTTTCTTATTTGCAAAATTTAGGCTGTTTGGTTAATATTTTAATTTTAAATTTTTAAAAGCTGATATTTGAGTTTTTTGTTTTTAAACTTAGTTGTTTGTATTCTAAAGTTTATTTGGTATAACTCATGAAAATTAGTTTTCAAACTATAAAACTAAAAAAATTATACAAAAATTTAAATATTAATATGCTGACTATTTGTTCAATTTATATTTTTTTATATATGCTGAAGAGTGTATACCTGAACAGGGTTCGGATATATGCTCCCCGGATATCTGTCTGAAAACACGAACAAG
>MKEJ01069679.1:0-11877 GCA_001753735.1 Embelia ribes | reverse complement strand
AGATCAGGCTTATGAACATGATCCACACAGTATATACATTAATTGGACTTGTAGAATGTGAATGATTATATAGAAAAGCCTTGATTGAATTACCGTGAGATCCTTGCTAACAAATCTAGTAGATAATTACATGTACAGATATGGGACCGTTGAAATGGCTTGAATCGGGATTAGATCCTCCTAGTTCAGGCTTATGAACATGATCCCATATAGTACATACACTAATTAAACTTGTGAAATGACTTGTCAAATGTGAATTATTGTATTATTTTTTTGTTTACAAATTATTGCATATCTTGATTTGGCATGCCTTTTTAAAAGTTTTTAAAATATAACAATTTAATATTTGAATATAACAACAATATTATTAAATTTACAAATGTGAATAAAAAATGAGAAGAAAATTTGCTTTTTTTATTAAATAAAAATATTAAATTATTATATATTAAAATTTCCTTAAAAAATGCTTCTTATCAAATGTGTAATAATTTGTGAATAGAGGGAGTAGAAAATATTTGATTAAATCAATGTGAGATCCCTAGTAACTAATCCAAGTGGAAGTTTGTTAAATTTGTAATTCAAGCAATCAAGAATTGTTATTTTTGGTAAAAAAAAGTTATAATTAAAACGGGGAGTGGAGCTTTGAGATGTTGTGTAGGTTGAACTAATAAGAAACTTATTGGGCATGTCCATAAGAAAGATTGGTATTGAGTGATAGAAGTATCATGTCTAATATTGGCTGCTTTTATATACTTATTGATGATTTGAGTGAATTTACCATTGATGAATATTTGGCTAGTGCAGTGATGCGGATGCTACAACACTTGCTTGCATTGCATTCTCTTGCCCCAATCTGGAGTCCTTGGAAATCTGTACATCGAGTACCTCTCTCAATCGAATAACTGGGTATGTTTTGTTATGTTTACATGTCTTTTTGGATTGTACTACTTGTATGTTTATGCTACAGGAAAGAACTTACGACTTGCCTCCTTGTGTTTCATAAGAATAATGATAAATTATGTCTATGCATGTTACTGCTTTTGTTGAGTTTGGTTATTGAGTATCATTTATACTAGCAATGATTCGTATAACCATAGTTAAATATTTTGTTTGATAGATTAATCCAAAATCACTTCCTAAAAGTGCTCTTATGGTGATGAATATGTTAAAGTCTCAGATTGATTGATTACGACCTGTTCATCTTATGTGCCAATCTTGGGATAGATCATTTTTTGATGCACAGTCACACATCTAATACTAGTTTGTATGATCTTCAATTTCCGTTGTGATTTTTGTGCTACAACTTGCCACTAGAAATGATCATCAAATCAATTAGTGCATCTAAGGTAGATTATAGCTACAAAAAGCGCATTATTAAAATTGATGAATTTAATCGTTATTGGAACTTGTGTGCTATTGAACATTTAAGCAAATGTTGTTCTGTGCTTTCTTTGTGCATATTTTAATTGAAGATGATTTATTTGAAACCAAACATTGTTGGGTAAGCACTCAATGTGTTACACAATGCCACTTCGTTCCACTTTTTAAAGAGTTGCATTACTCCATGTAATATGGAGCTACATTGTCAAGCCATCCCCATACTTGAATTTCATATATTACTTGCAACAACTCACATGGCACATCCACTACGTTTTATGTCTACAACAGCGCACTAGCCCTACATTTCATTAAGATACAAATTAGTTTCATTTTATTGTTCATGCTGGAAATTATGTTGATCTGTGTTGCAATCTGTGTAAAGGGATGAATTGGGTCGTTTTGTTGCTGATAAAAGGTGTCTTACTAGCCTGAAGATGGAAGGTTGTTCTTATCTTGGTGGTTTTGTTCTTTCTTCAACTAGTCTTTCTACGCTTTGGCTTTCGGATCTTCATTGCCTCTCTAAGATGGTCAGTGCTATTATTTTGGTAGCATTGTCTTTTCAGTCTATGCAAATTACATGTGTGTAGTTCTTATATTGGGTTATTCCATTCTTTGTGTGATTGTTTAGGTCTTTAACTGTCCCAATTTGAAGGAGATTTCTCTGGACTTTTCTCGTCAAGAGAATGATAATACTGATCTTACTACCATGGTCGATGGCTTGGGGAGAGGCTGTCCAAAGCTTCAAAACATACATATTGCATCGCTACGACTAACTAATTCTGTTGTGCTTGCTCTTACAGCTGTAAATTTTAGGTCTGAATCACCATCACTTGTTTATTTTCAATCTTGTTGGTATAACTAAAAATAATGGGACTGAAAATTTTCAATTCAGATAAAGAAATGCTTAATTTTGGTGGGCACTTGCATACTTTGTCCTCTCATATTGTTATTCCTCATTATGCAGAGGGCTGCGAATGCTTTCTCTTGTGCTTGGATCAGAAATCACAGATGCGTCTGTTGCTGCAATCTCTTCAAGCTATTCAAACCTTGAATTACTTGATTTAAGTGGGTACGTTTCTATCCCAGTGTCATTGATTTGGAGTGAAATTGTAGGACATACTGTGAGCTGGAACCGAAAGAGCAATATAGTGTTCTTGAGTAATGAAAATTTAATTTATTTCCAATGAAATATGCAAACGCTCCCTTCAATTGGAAGCAGAATGAAATATGCATGATATTATAAGCTGATTGTTATTCATAATAAAATGGTTTTTACATTTATTGGAACCAATACACCATACTGAAACCAAAATTTGATCCTTGTATCCCCCTCTAACTTTCATGCCCTCGTACTAGGGACATATGAACAAATGGAAAGTCCATGGTTTTCTTTGCTCTTCTTTTTGCCAAGTATATGCTTTCATAAATGGCTGTGCTTTACTAATTTCTATAGATTTTTCATTTCAGGTCAAGTATCACTGACAGTGGCATTGGTATGATTTGCAATGTGTTCCCTGAAACATTATCAAAACTACTCCTTGCTCTCTGTCCTAACATAACTTCAAGTAATTTTCCAAAGTTCTACTCCTAGCGCATGTATATTTCTTTGAAGTCCAACTAAAATTTACTTTCGTTATTTTAAAGGTGGGATACAGTTTGCTGCTGCTCAACTTCCTCTCCTTGAACTCATGGACTGTGGAATGACTATCTGTGATCCCGATTCCTTGGCCCCCACCTCTGAAGAAAGCAATGATCACGAGTTACCAAAAACTCCAAAGAGTAAACTACACTCAGTATACCAGAAGCTAATCATCAAACATGGGAGACTGAGAAAATTAAGTTTATGGGGTTGTTCTGGCTTAGATGTGAGCTTGTGTTTATTTTGTTTCCATTGTCATGATTACTACTTTTTTTTCAAACATGAAATCTAAACTCGTGATTTTTCTTGCAGGATCTATACTTAAACTGCCCTGAACTCAATGATCTTAACTTAAATTCTTGCAGTAATTTGCATCCTGGTATGCCTCCGAGTCCCTCCATAAATTCTTGTGCCTTTTCGAAAACTATTGTTTGCTTTGACTGATAATTTTGTTGCTAAATTTCCAGAGAGGTTGTCACTTCAGTGCCCGAACCTAGAAAACGTCCATGCACTTGGTTGCCAGGATATATTAATTGAAACCCTTCAAAATCAGGTAAAAATTCTATGTTCTAAACTTTTGCCCTTATTTTCCATTAACAACAAATGGACTATCTTTCCTGTTTTAGTTTTGCTTCTTCAGCTTCAAAGACTAGGATGGTGTTACCTCTTGTACTCAATTTATTCTCTCCCAAACATTTTTTGTTTTAACTGATTCAGATGTTCTTACGTTTCCAGGTATCTAGTGAATATGCTGATCTGGAAAATCATTTTCCTCTGAAAAGATTTGCTGATGGATCCAAGAGAGTTCGGGTTCCACACTACATTATCCAGCAGGTAATGCTGAAAACTTGAAGAATTGTTTTTCGGATTTTGTTAACAAAAGCTGCTACTTGCTATGTAAAAAATTGATATATTTAGGTCCAGATCTTTTATCTTTGAGTAATATGTTGACAAATGAGCTTATATATATTTATTATACAAACTAGGTGCAGGTTGGTAAATGAGATTTTTAGGCCAAGGTTGGAATCAAATTGATAACAGTCACTTTGTTGAAAATAGTAAATGTAACTTCCATTGCCAGCAGTTCATGTAATGCTTGTTGAGTTTCAGTTGCAGATACAACTCTATGCCTCTGTATGAGTTAAATCTCAAAACTTTTTCCTCTCTTTGTTTTCAGCAATTTGATGACGACAAGATAAGGAAGGGGAGGAGGTTTTACAAACGACCATGCTCAGTTATTGTTGAATAATGAAAAATGTCTGCCCTTCAGTTCTGTTGCTATTGCAGTGATAATGTCTTGTTTGTTGTTGTCATATTAGATTTAAGCAGACTGTTATAAACTAATTACCATTTTTAATAATAAAGAACCAAAATTTTAGCTATGTAGTATGCTTGTCAGGCTTTTTGCTTTGTTGCTTTTATGAAGAGATAATTATACTGCCGGTGAAATGCCATTACCTCCTTATTGGTGCGACCAGTCCTGGTTGAATGCTGTGTTCTGTTTGTGGCTGATGCATGCAGATGTGGCGTTCACTCCGGCAATGGTTTCTTGAATGTGATGATGCATTCTACTCTTTGAGCTGTATAATTGTTTTATGTAAATTGGATTTTGTTTTCCCTCTTAAGATTGTACATGAAATGTTGCAAAGAGTGGGAAACTTACAAACAGGTTTAGAGCGAAGTCACTAAGTTGTGAAGCGGGAGTGTGAGTGAGATCATAAGATCGTTGTGCATGTGTTCTAAAAAATAATGAGAGTTGATTAAGATCTTGTGACTTGGGTTTATAGCATGTGACAGTTGATTAAGATCTTGTGACTTGGGTATAAAGGTGAACTTTTTATTTTGACACGTGGTGGAAAAAATTATTTCCTAGTTTTTGCTGCAAGTTTTGTCATTTTTTCCTTTTCCGGAATAAATAAGAAAAGAAGCCAAACCAAAACGTCTCAGATCAACTTTAATGGTCCAGGACAATTTTAATAATGCCCTTAGAACAGTAAGCCATTGAAGATTAAAGAGTGATGGGCTTATGAAACCTGCTAGGGTCCAAAATAGACTATTGTACATCTATTTTTTCTCTCGTAAATTCAGTTTTCAGTTTGTAGATGCAGATGTAGCCTACATTAATTCACGACATTTTGAGACGTTTACACTTTTCATAATTTTGAATAACTTATTAAATACTTAATAATTTAGTGTAAAACTAATTTTTATATGATTTGGATAGCCACCATAATAATTCGTTAACACCTACAAATATCATGTACTAACATTCATCCCAAGAAGAGAGAGAGTTTTAAACGAACTACCGTACGTTGTAGTAGGAGAAAATGAAGCGACAGTCCTCGTAACGTAAATTAGATGAGATGAGATGAGATGAAGTTGGAAGGCAGTAGATATATATATGTTTTGGAATGGGGTGTCTAAGCTAATAAGTCTTAACTAAAACACAATCTCGGCCAACAAAAGAAAAGAAGATGGGCACCAATTAAACATGCACGTGACCTTGCCTTGCCCCCCCTCTCACCCTCTTTTTCTGTAACAAAATGTACAATGACTGAAGATCATATTCATTACTGTCTCACTAGTCTTCGTGCAATCATAAACAAAAAAAAATTGAGATCGGAATTCTAAATTATAAATATAATTGTGTTTATCGCTAGCTAAGAAAGAGTGGATCATGAGAGAATTTTATTCATAATTAAGCTAACACGAAATGGAAACGATCTGATGGATATATTAGGCACGTATGAAAAAAAAAAAAAAAAAGAAGAAGAAGAAGTCACAATGATATCACTATCCCCGTCGGAACCAGCATATTGAGATACTCCGACAATACTTAATCATTCTTTTTCTTTTTTAACATATACTAATATATTTTCTACCGACAGAATTACATTGAAATGAATAGAAGAAAGCCTAACAATTAAAATAAACACCTTATTACAATTATTAAACAAACAAATACTACTTGTTTTACATAAGACCAATCACAATGCATGAGCCATCAATGTTTTGGAACACGGAATTATTGTTTCTCCAAAATAATGCAAACTATATAATGTAAATACAAGTTATTCCTCAAAATAATAACATAAAGCACACTAAAAAAGCCACACACATGCATCCTGCTCGGTGCATAAATTTTCTGGTACATAAACATGCATTGCTTTATTTGGTACATAAATCGTATACTTAAACTCGAAATAAGTTTTACGGGCCATATATATACGTATATGTACTATCAATTTGTGCGAATCGTCTTCTGTGCCAATAATATCAAGATTAAACTCAATCAACATGAAAAAAGAGAAAAAGGTGAAGTCACTAACCCAACCCGGTTGCCTCCTTTCCTTTCATTATGCGTAGACGCTTGCAAGAATTAACAAACATCCTGGTATAAATTAAAAAAAAAAACAACACTAATTAACATGAGAATATATACTTATATAACTATTTACCTATGGTTTGATTTTCCTTGGCTAGAATTCGGGGTGAAATAATCTTTTGATAAGTAATAATTAATTAATTAAGAAAGAATGCAAAAACAATGATAATTATAATAATAATAATAATGAAAGAAAGGACTACTTAACTCCCATGGCACATCGCCTACAAGCATCCAGTCGTCATCTTTGTCTTGGTAGGTTGGAACATAATCGGAACCACTCAACACATCCATTAACTTGCTCTCATTCATGATATCCTTTGTCCCTTCAATCCAAAATAAAATCAAAACTTTTAAGAAATTATTATAATTCTATAACGAACAAGTTCGTACATACGACATAGGGGAGTGTCGTCGTTACTATCCAACTTTTGTATGTTAGCACGACAGTAACAAGATGCAATGCTATCGGATAATCCTATCCTTTAGTAGCATGCGTTGAGACAACACGAGTTTGTGGTCATGTGATTCAATGCTAGCCAAGGTAATTAATCAACGTTAATATTCATGCTTGTATTTATGTACTTATCTTTTCTTGTATTTCATCTCGTTACTCCTACGAATCGAGGAGTTCCTAGAACTCATCAAGATATCAATATATATCATATTGTTCTTATGTTAGTTTTAACAACTCATTAAGATCATCTCAATATAATGATAAATTTTGTATATGTGCATTTTCCCTAATCTCGAATAACTTAAATTGTATATGTAATTATTATTTATATATATATATATATAATAAATAAATAAGCAAGTTGGTTACCAATGGAGAAGGAGCTAAACATGTTGGCCAAGGCATTGGATAGGTCTTGGTAACTCTTGTACATCTTCAGATCCACCTTCCGCAGATACGGTGCTCCGTCCACACTCACCTTCACATACGCCGCTGCATTTCCACCGTTGATCTTCTCACTCTCCTCCGCGCTGCTCTTTTGGACGCCCAGGATGTTCTTGCGGAATGACCGCACCGGAGGCCAACCCACAACCTGGGCCCTAATAATAATAATAATAATAATAATTCAGTAAATAATTATTCCATCAAATTGCCAAATTATTACGTCAGAGTATTATGGGTTTGTTAAGTTTTTCCTTTTTTTTCCCTTTAAAAACTGGATATTATTTGTTTGCATAGGTTTTAAGCCAAATTGATCACATCCAATTTTTTTTTTAGGCTGAAAATACTAACATATTTGCTCAAAAAATCTTTAATCAGACGAACCATATATGTTTTTTGGGGGGAATTAAATTATAACTTAGGAGAAAGATTTCTCGTTTACTTTTCTTATGTGTTTCTAAGCTAAATTAAGCCAAAGCATCATATATAAACTTTTAAAAAATACTTCTAGACAAATACTAGTAGCACCTTCGATTTATTTTATTGCAGCAGCTTTAAACCAAAATAATAGCTTTTCAGACAAATCAAAAGCCGAATGATCCACCGAAAAACTTAAAAGTTACTAGCCAACTTTTAAATTGAAAATTTTAAGCCTAAAAATTGCAATTAAACATATAGAGCATAGTAATATTTTAGAACATGAGATGCAAAAAATTTGAAAATTTGATATAAAAGAAGGAAAACAAGAGAAATTACTTGGTTGGAGGCTTAGCCTTAACATCATCATTGGAAGAAGGGAGAAAAAAATTCTCCATAGTCTCTTTTTCATCAACCTTATTTTTGTGAATAATAATAATATTTTTCTTATCTTTGGAACTAGAAAGATTGAGCTTCAAATCCACGTCATCATCATCGTCAGTCTCGTATCCCCTCTTCAACACATTTGTATTAGTGGACAAACCAAGCCTTAGCTCAGTCTCCTCATAATTCAACCTTGAACATATCTCTGCCATTTTTTTGCTTTAAAATTTCTTGGAAATTGTTCAACAATGCCCCTTTTTAACCTTTTTGTTTCTCTATATGTATGTGGAGAGAGGTGTCTTGCTTGGATTGGTGGCTTTTTTTTATTTGTAAATGGTTGAGATAAATAGAGAGACGGCTGTCAACTTTTCAAATATTTTGAATATTCAAAAATAAATTATGTATTTCACTTTTTAGATATTCATTAAATTTAAAATTTTAAAATTATTAATATTACCGTCTCATACTCATTAGAATAAAAATAGTAGTACAAAATTTTTAGGGGTAATTTAAAAAATTTATTCATTCAAAATTATATTACCTATCATCTAATTACTTAAAATAAGGATAAAAAGCTCCTCTTTTAGGTAATATGATGCGAATGCTCTAAAAATGTAAAGGTCGTAGCGTTGCAATAAAGACTTTAACACGTTATTCGAACACGCGACACTTGATATTACTCGGCAACAAGTTAACTACCCTCTCGGTTCTATAAAAGCGTTCCGTGTAAGATACTATAATGGAAAGAAAATTTATTCACCAAAAATCAGAAATGAAAACAATTTTTTTTTCCTTTCACATTTTTCTACGAATAATCATATTCAAGCGTTAAAATATGATTCTAATTTTTTTCGTCATTTTATTATTTATTTGAAGCCACACCATGTAGAATGATTCAAATATATGGGCCATATAGCCCACCACAACACAAAATTTATCATCTTCCACAGCCATTTTCTCATTCTTTAGGCCCAACTTTATCGACAGGCCCACGACCCGCATCAAATTTAGTGATTAGGCGCAAATTTAAACCATCATATTATCAAATAATGTCTCTGGCAGTTTGTTGTCCAATACTCGTATTCGAATTTTGTCAATACTTTAAAATAATATATTATTATTCAAATATTTAAATTTGTATTATAGATTCGTGGAGAAGCGGGCTGCCTCCCTTATTCTGATTTTTTATATGCAAAATGGTCATATTTTGATAATATTGTGAAAAGAAAAAAAAACTCGAGATATTCCCGCAAAATTGCTTGATAAACAACACCATGTAATTTTTAGCAATACGAAACAAGTTTTGTTTTATTTCTTTGAATATCATTCCCAACATGTTAAATATTATCTCTTCCGCATCAAGTAATAATACGCTTAAACACTTGTATATGATTACACGAGCATTCTCTCCTTATAAGATGATTTTTAATGGTGAATTTCATCCATAAATTTACCATAACACAATAAATAAGTATCTAGAAAAAATTTTAAACGAATATTATGCTATTCTTGCAATTTTATCTTCTCAATCTTCTCGATGAACCTTAGCATCTTCTCCAAACTTTTCTCATCTGAAAAAGGTTCAAAAATGAGAAGCAATATAAGGGTTTATAATAATAATTAGTTCCATCCCTAAATATTTCAAAATGGAAACTAGGTTTCTAGTTTATAATAATACTAGTATATCACTTACTATTAAAATGACTTGGTAATTAGGGAAATCAAAATTTCCGAACCCGAATTACCTGGGAAAAGTATAAAATTTTAGAACCTGAATTACTCGAAAATAATTTTGAATTACTCGAACCCGAATTACCCGAAGTTTTGAAAATAAAAATCTGAACCAGAATTTCGGGTAATTTGGATCGAGTACCCGAATTTCGGGTTCAGGAATCCGAATTTTGTTCTCCCCTAACCCTGAGAACCTTCAAAATAATTGGAAGTGGTTTAAAATAATTAAAGACGTTTGACTTATTCAAATGATTAGGACCGATCTTGAAATTTGAAATGCTTTATACAAAATTAAAAAGAGTGTATCATTTTCATTTATTTGACTAATACATATATTTTCAAATAATCTCACATATAATGTCACTTTTTTTTTTTTGTAAATTGCTCACCTTATTTTTTAGGAATATAAATTTTCAAAATCTTTCATTTGCTTGGTATATTTCAACGATAACCATTGTCTCTCTCAGCTCTGCGCTTAAATAGAAAAATGTAACACATTTATATTTTGAATTATAGAAAATCAAGTAACAATGGTTTTTCTTGCATTTCTCGCATCAAAATCACTAATTAGACACTTGTAATCAATAATTTCAAGCAAATCATGTTCAATAGATATTAAAACTAGTCCATTTAATCTTTCTTGTAACATGATCGATCGTAAATACAATTTAAGTAGCTTTAATTTTGAAAAACTTCTGAACGTACAGAGGAGTAGTTTTCTGATATAGAAGTATTGATAACTAATAAATTAAGATTTTGAAAGCCAATCATAGAAAGAAGCCCCATTGCACTTTTGTTTGTGATAGATCAATTGCACATATTTTATTTTTTTATGAATTTTAAGTATTTAAACTAAAATTTATTTTTATAAAATATTGAAATATAATAATTTAAATATTTTAAATATAATTTATACTTTTTTAATAGTTCAATTTTATACTCGTCAATATAAAAAAAATCTAAAAATTACTAATAAGTATGCCTTTATAATTATTGGATCATGTACGATCGCACCTCTCGCACTCGCTCAGAGACACCTCAGCAAATGATGAGCTCCAAAAGACAATGCTTTCGCAAGCTAGTAGGTGCATAAGCTTTTCTAAATCATTATTTGCGACAATAGATAGGGCTTGTATGGTTGCCGCTTGTAATATCAAGGTTTTTTTCCCCCTTAAAATTTGCATAGTATTTGGTTATTCAACTTTTAAGGTGATGAATATATTTATGGTTTTTACTTAAATAAGCTGAAAGTTTTAAGCTAAATATGTATTATTTTTTCTTAGCTAAAAATAAGCTGACATATTTATCTAAAAACTGCATGTAATTCTCTATCTTGCCCAAATAATTGTAGTTGGCTTAGAGTATTCCCAGTAGAGTTTCTATATAGGTGCTATATATATTTAGAGATCCATTTAGCTACCAAAATATAAAAAATCATCCACAACAGAGTTTCAATTGCTACAGTATAGTAGCTAAATTGAGTATCAAAGGTGATTGGTCGCTACATTTGGCTACCCGATTGTATCACTGTACCTCGGGTACTATATTTTTACATTATATAAATATACTATAAATAATATATATAATATTATATATATTAATATACAAATATATAAAATATATATGTATATATATATATACATATATTATATATGTATAAAAATATATATTATATAAATAATATGTATGTAATATTATATATATATATTTATTATATATAATATATATTATACACTATAATATATATAATATATTTTATATTTTATAATGCACATATATAATATATAGATATATATATATAATATAATACATAAATTATATATAATATATATTCATATATATATATATATATAACATGTATGTATATATATTATGTAATATTATAAAATATAATATATATGTGTAAAATATATATGTATAAAATATATATTTTATATATGGCATATAAAATATATATTTTATATATGGCATATAAAATATATATTTTATATATATGTTGTTTTGATTTTATTTAATTATTTTATTATTTAGCTACCGAAAATA
>MKEJ01069678.1:0-12658 GCA_001753735.1 Embelia ribes | reverse complement strand
GGGGCGTCATATTGCAATATAGGCCTCATATGGCTTATGAGAGCCACAAACTTAAGGATGTTGAACGAAGGTACACAGCCCATGAAAAAGAGCTCTTGGTTGTGATCCACTGTCTCCGTATATAAAGGCATTATCTCCTAGGAAGAAGCTTTGTAGTTAAGACCGACAACAATGTTGTGAATCATTTTTTATCACAACTGAAGCTTAATGCGAGGCAAGCGAGATGGCAGGAAAAATTGTCGGAGTTCGATATTATGTTGGAGAATAAATTAAGGGCTACTAACCACATAGCAGATGCTTTAAATAAGAAAGCTCGCTTGCCTCATGCCGAATAATCAATCCCGTGTGGATACCATTAACAGGATTGCTTGACCGCATCCGTGCTCACTATAACAAGGATCCAATGGCCAATAATCTTATCAACCTTGTCAAGGAAGGCAAAGCACGTTGAATTTAGCTCCAAGATGGACTGCTCTTATCTAAAGGCAACCGTATCTTTGTCCAAAAGCCGATGGGCTTAGGAGGGCACTTTTAGCTGAGTGTCGTGATACTCAATGGGCAGAACATCCAGGCTGCGAAAGAACCCTTGCTTTATTGGGGTAAGGATATTACTGGCCTTATATGCAGGACGATGTGGAAGAATATGTTCGTACATATTTAATTTGTCAATAGGACAAGCCAAAGCATTGTAAGCCATGAGGCTTACTAGAGTCACTTCCCCAACCATCGAAACCGTGGGAAAGTATTTCGTTGGATTTCATTTCGAACCTACCCAAGGTGGGAGATACTGCCACAATCATCACGATTGTTGACAAGTTCTCCAAATATGTAACCTTTGTGCATGCGCCCAAGTATACTTCAGCAGAGGAGACCGCCAAGCTCTTCTTCAAACATATTGTTAAATACTGGGGCATGCCAAAGAATATCATCATTGACCGAGATTTCCCCTTCATAGGGACTTTATGGCCTTAGTATTCATGCTTCACGGGGACTTTTTGGGTTAGTATTCATGCCTTGTTATTCAAGCTCTAGTATTCATGCTTTTTACACTATAGTCGTTTATATTTGTCCATCATCACTTCCCATCACATCTTAGATCATATACCGCAGCCAGAAACTTTGTCAACTATTCTAACCCCATAGAAGAACGAATTGTGCAAGAGACCCTCTACCATTGGCCTAGTAAGTTGCCATCATCTCCAGCTAATCAATTTCTCACATCAAAACTAATTTTACGTTAAGATTCAAAATACAAGATATGTGCTACTTGACCTTTTAGATCCATCATCACACAATTGTCACCTTCACATGTCATCCACCAAATTCAACTATGTCTAAACTTTCTATTATTTATCATCTCTATTTAACCATCTCAGTACTTTACATTAAGTTCTCATTCTCACAATTTTCTTATATTAGGTGGACACGTCTAAGAGATCTGGCTTCTCATAAGTCAAAACATACCTTTCTTCTAAAACAAACGTCTCCAAATTCGATGCACCCCAATATATCCTACCTAACTCCTACTCCATTCACTTTCTGACTATGACCTATCCTATATGGACCGGCTACCCAAGGCCAACCAGGTTTTGCGTAACCCAGTTAGCTTTGATACCATCCTGTCACACCTAGGATCCTGTATGACATGGCACGTGGTCTATATGCAACATGTCACCACAACAGCACATGGAGTCTAACTATTTACACGATTCCTTCAAAGAAAGACACTAAAAATTCACTACAAATTTCGTCCAAATAAAAATAAAACTACAGACTCTTAAACACATTACAAATACTTAGGCATACTGGCTTAAGTTAAAACTTCTACTCCAGACAAAAAAAACAAACAAACACAACGGCCAACCAAGCCTCGACTCTACTATGTTGAATATACATGCGACCTTTTTAACTTTGCATTCATTCTCACGAATTTCCTCAAGCTACTCTCCTTGCTACAATCTCCAGCTCTTCTTCTTTGTGTGATGATGGATATACTGAGCACCAACTCCGTTATATGCTAGTTTCCAAAGTACAAAAACATAACAGATGGTTAAGGTATTTCATGAGCCAATGTAGCACATTTATCAATTGAAGTATGAATCCAAAATATCATTAAGAACCATAGTGTTTAACAATATTTTAAAGAAAACTTTTGATATAAAAGGAACTTATTGAATTGTCATCTTTTTTGTAACGCTATAAGTCATAACATCACGTCATATCGTATTTTGTCACACCATTATTCCATATTGCTTATTGTCGCAACAAAGTGCATATCGTCACGTACACCAACTATGACTTCGACACATTGGGCCCTTGAATGACACGTTGCAGAAAATACTCTGCACCCGAGGACTAGTACTTCGGGACTTTATACATAAAGATTTTCAAAAGGGGTGATCCTCCACACCCCGAGTCCCATAAGAGACTCGAGTGGTACTTAGACGGAAGTTTTTCTTTCGCTCCAAAATATAACCTGCATAGTCTTAGTTTTCTTTTCCCATAAATTCTTCTTTTCAAAAAGATGGCCACGCCAAGGTGCACATTTTGGCCAAAATGCCATATAGTGTTTCCGCAACCCACATTCTTGCACACATACGACTTCGGAAATACTTAAGTCAAACGTCTACATCTTCATGCACCTAACACTTACATATACATACTTCATGCTCTCTAATACTCAAGGTTCGCCTATTAGGTTCGTCTTTTCCATATTTCGCATGGTCATCATTTGTTGTTACACAAGCTAAGTTAGTTTTCTTACTATAGTGCATTGTGTAGTCGTCTCTAAATACCAATGCTTACAATATTCATGTGAATGCTCATAAATGAAGCTTATACATAATGCCTATGACATGGTACTTATGTACATCTAAATTCTCCGACTCAATGACTTATAATGCTTATAATCTGACATCATAAAGGTTTGTAGTTAATAAAGCTTCACTCGTCTTTTCATATTCTACTCTTAGCATTCGACTACCGATGTTACGTCAAGGTAAGTCGGTTTCTATTCTGGGTTAGGCATTGTAAATTGATAACCATCTTTACTAGGTCTTATCAAGGTTTCACTTTACACTTCGTAGTAACCTCTCGTTCAAGCATAGCCATCTTTGCCATCTAACTTCCCATGCTTCTACCTCAAGTATGTCTCGTACACTTTTATCAATCAGATTTTTTAACTTTGATGATAGTACAAAGGCTGTTGTCTGAGTCTTCATACGTAATTGCTCACAGTTTAGGTCCATCTCACATAGCTTCTCCATCCGTCACCTTGCATTTGCGTTTGTCAGAGGGAGTCGCCACCGATGTAGTTCTTCTTAAGAGTTATTGTCTCTTTTATCGAAATTGTTTAGGTTGGGATGTGTTTCTTTAATCCCATGAGCAACTAAATTCTATCTATATCAATTTATTTGTCATACTAAACGTTATTTCCTTCCAAAGTCTATGTAAATATTCATTTATCGCCAAATTCTCAACAGTAATGTGGGTCATAAAAGGGTATGCAGTGATGTCATTGTCTTTCCTGTCCCCTATAAAGTGTTTGTAATAACTTATAACTATCAAAATCTATATAATTGTCCGTCAATTGCGAAAAAATCAATTGTGACATAGGTTCTAAATGACATGCAATAGTGTTGTAGTTTTTCTTACTTTCTTGCAAAGTGCTTATGATTATTTATATACATAAGATGTCGTTATTTATCGTCGTGTCTTACAGTTTCTTACTTTAGAGAAATTTCTTTAAATAAATAATATAAAATCTTAAAGGGTGCTAAATTTACTGAGGGAATAACCTAACCGTACCTCATTCGCTTTCAAAAAGTCGATAAAAAGCCAATATTCATGCATGCAAGATTATCATTGCTGTAAAAATATAAGTTCTTCACTGTCCAAGGGTCGAAAAGTACTCAATATTGAAAATTATCCGCAAGAAAATCATTTTCTAAATCTGTCCAAATAAATCAGTCGACTAATATGCACTAACAGTCGATTGATTTATTCAGTTTGAAGAAAAACGTAAGCCTTTCATGGTTTTATTCAAGAACATTATTTGAATTGCTATCTTAAAGGTCATGAGAGTGTTAAATTATTGACATGCATGGATGGTACTTCGAACCTTACTTCACTCTTTCCAAACGTCAAGGCTATTATAGTTCTATCACTGAATTGACCAACAAATCGAGCATTAGAAGTTGTTAGGCTCACATAGGAAACTAGTCTCGAAGCATTGCCACCACTTCTTCAAGTTTTGGAGGCCAAAATGGGTTTAGAGCTGGGAATCAAACACATGCAAACAAGATTTTTAGTTTGCCCGTCAATATCAGTCGACTGATAGGGGCTACCAGTCAATTGATTTTCTATGTCTCAGCAAAAAATGCAAATTTTTATAGCTCGAATGGAGAGCATTACTGGTATCCTCACTTGTAAAGTCAACATAAGCTAATTAGGCACACATGCATGGTTGTTTTGTAACCAATATGTCAAAGTTTGTTGGTAATCTTTCTAGATTTCACTCCAATAGCGCATTTTCTATACCAAAGGTTGATAATTTGTCACTTTTAACCTCTGTACACGGGTCTAACACAAAGATACCGAAAGGACAGAGGTTGGCTTATTTTAAAAGTAAAGATTTGGCTCGAGAAGCATGGATATGTTAACTCGTAGAAGCTCGTTTGGCTCGATTGTAGCAAGTTTGGCAATATTTTAGCTAACTTTCTCCAAAATTCTCACACTCTCTCTCTCTCCGTATTAAATCCCAATTGTTTAGAGGACAAGGGGAGTGTTTCTTTGAGTAAACACAAGGCTTATGCGTGATTTATACAGGTGGTGTTGAAACAAACACATAGCTAGGCACTTTTCATGTTTTCAGACTATATGCGTATCAGTTGACTGATTGTTAAAAGTCGACTGATAAAACGATATGTGTCAACTATTTTCTCTTGTTTCCTAAGTAGGTGCCTTTTATGGGGCATTGTATTTCGTTAGCGAAAACCACCACAATTGGGTATAACTCGTTGATGTTTCTTAGCTTTGTTTCAATGTCTGAAAGAGCGAATACATAGGGATAAGCCCATTTTTGAGGTGATCAATAACAATAGACCGCTATTACCTCACACAATGGAAGGACATTACGTTGGAAAGTTTCCAACGAGTTTTCAGTTTGCAATGGATTGGCAGAAGGACTATGATGTGGTATGTGCTTATCCCAATAACTATAGCACAAAATGAAGAAGTGGTCGGATAAAAAGTAACGACCTCTAGAGTTCAAAGTAGGAGATCTAGTTCTTGTCAATTTTTTATTTGAGTAATGCGAGGGCAAGATAGAAGATTTGTCAATTGTAATATCAAGAAGGTCTGATAACGTGCCTACAAGATTGATGCTTTTTCTTGGTTGAAATCCATTGTGTCTTCCATATTAGTTGCTTCAAACCATATCATACTGCCAAGGAAGATCTCACAATAAATATGTCAACTAGGAAAACCATCAAAACAAAGATTCAAAATAATTATGTTGAAAAAATTATTGCAATTCGTATCACAGTCTCTTCAAGAAAAGCACGGTGAGTTTCTTGTCAAGTGGAGAGGGCTATGAGATGAATTAGTCATCTGAAAGATGGAGTCAAATTTGGGGGCTTTTGCAGAGCAAATTGAAGATTATATGTGTTAGAAGTCATCGAGGATATCGACCATTCAAGTGAGGGAGAATGTCATGGGCTGCTTCAACAAAGCCCTTTAAAAATCATCTTGTATAGTTAGCATAAGGACAAACATGCAACTTTCTTTTTAATTCTTTACTTTGGTGTAATTTTCTTCGTTTTTGTCCGCTACTACTAATTCAACAATGTTATAGAATGTATATAATATATATAGGGAGGAATGATTAAGCTTCCTTTCCTACCGTGTGTTGCATTTTGTTCAACATGTGTTAGTTCTGGATATTCACAAGTTTTTTTTATCGTTTTGATCATTAATGAAAAAATAGTTTCTCTCCATGCCTCGCGCCTTCATCATACTTTGATGCATTATTTTCATTTGGTTGTTGATGAGATTGGTAGACTTACCTACTAATGGGTAGCAAATGCCACACAAGGATATTGGCAGTAAACCAAATGCCATCCCGTGACAACCTAAGGATTTGTGTTTAATTTGTGTTTCCCAGTTATTATGAGCAACTATTCGATAACCAGTTGCATAGATTTTTTGTCTAAAACTAACTCTGTAGAATCCGGATCCTCTTACCCCTTCTTTGTGCCCCCTCTCATGTTCCTTTTGCGCTTTTTAATCTAAAAAAAATATTAAATAAATTAAGTTACGACATATAAAATGATTTGTATTACCATTACAATTCTTGTAAATTGGAAATTTCACATTATAAAATAATGCAACCCTTAATTTTCATTTTTACACTAAACAGAACTAAAAAGTTCAAAATGTAAAGAATTGTATAATAACACTATTAAATTATTGTGTTTTCATATTTAGAATGTGTAATGACATTACAAGTTATTTTATATTTAATAAGCTAATTTCTTCAAAAAAATACCAAGGGCACAATAGAGACAAAAAAGGTGGAGGATCCAAACTCGACTCAGCAAGTCCCAAATATAATTTTTGATTTACTCAAGGCATAATTTCCATCATCGTTCTGTTGCAATCGGCACATCACAAGCAGAATCAAGAGCTATGATACCAAATGTTAAAAACCAATGTTAGTTAATTCTGCTTACGGTGCAAAATTAACCAAATTCCCAAATGCAAGGTGTTGGAGACCTAAGTTTTCATATATTGTTTTTAAAAGCCCCAGCTAACTGCTAATCACATCTCATATCTAAAAAGTACAGTGCAATGACTAGATACCAAGTACATACGTTGGACAAGCTAAACAGATACATGTTTGATAAACAGACAGCAACAGTAAAGGCTAAGGTTCGTAGCCTCCTAACCGAGACGGACATGATTTGTCCTACGCTCCTTCACAGCTCAATCTCACCTGCTCCATCGCAATATATTGCTTTCCCACACACCAAACTGCAATAAGAATCACAAACTAAGTCAACGAATCCTTCATGGAGAGAGTGCGCTCCTGCTTCCAATCATCGCTCTCGCTTCCGCTCCCGCTCTCACGATTTTTTTAGCCTACAAGCACGATGCTCCCATGCTCCTGCTCTTGCTTCCACTCCGAGCTGGATGGTTGCTACATCTCTGGTAACACTGATAGATACATTCAACAGATGACATATATCGGATTGCAAATACATGTTCCAATACAACAAAACGTTTTCACAACTAATGATACAAAATTGAGTTGGAGAGAACCCGAAAGTCTATTTAGGTTAGCGACTTGTCTTCTCTTCAATGCCTGATTGTGAAAATCTCCGTCTAAGGACTTCAAACACATCCTCTAATTTGACACCAGTCACTGCCATCAAAACCATGGAATGATACAACAGGTCTCCCATTTCTGAGGCTGTTCGAGACTTGTCCTCATTCTCCTCAAGCGTTCGGCATAGCTCATCTGCCTCTTCCCTACATAAGCGGAACTTTAAAGAGAGGGGGAAAGAAAAACTAATATTTACAATTTTACAGCTTATTAATCATAATACCGTATTTTAGAGCACAACAACTCGGTGTTGCTTAGTAGTCTTTTTGTCCAGGAGGGTTTCCCATCCTGACGTTTTGAGAGCTCTCCTTTTCTTCGCCAAATGGTAGATTCCAACGAGTATAAAGTTGACATAGCCATTCCACTTTCTTCATCCTATACCAAGGAAGATTAAATTCATCTCGAAACGTGAGAAACATGAAAAGATAAATTCCTCTTGACAGGTTAGCAACAAAAAGATGGAACTCCATAAACTGAGGAAATAGGGTGATCATCATTTTCAAATTGGTGTAACAGATTCCATTATTATCAAATAGCTTCAAACCTTCTCATCTATTACATGGCAGTGATTTTTCTCAAACATGAGAGTGTTTAACAATAAAGGGGATAAATGTTGTATCCAAAAACGTAAGAGGGGCATCTCTCTTCTCTATTAAGCATATCATGGCAGAAGTACGAACCCAGAAGCTAAAACAAAAACAAATTCAAAAAGTATAAACCTCTGGATTCTTCAACATATCAAAAACTGATGTGCAATAGCATGTTTCAGCTCCTGTGTGGCAGGTCGGGCCATCGGGCTTCCCAAGGTATATTATCTGAAATATGTAAATCAATAAATTTAAATAAACAAACAAGATTAATAAAGGAAACACCATAACATGTGGAGGTAGTAGTTATAAACCACTCACCGAATCGTAATCACAATCAAGGAAAATGTCGTGGATGTTGATGAAATTCAACGAGGTCTCCCCTTTTGTCCATAACTTCGACCTTGACCTGCTATAGAATGTTGCTTTCTTAGAAGAGATGGTCGTGGCTAGTGCATCCCTGTTTACAAAGCCTTGCATTAAGATGGCTCCTGTGTCAACGTTTTGTGCTATTGCAACAGCCAAGCCTTTGTCATCCCACTTCACAGTGTCTAGTAACCTATCGACCTATTCAACTCGTTAGGCACTTTTGAAGTTCCAAAAATCAGAAAATATGACAAAGGAATAGCAAGCTAAGGAAGTAAAGCAACAAGGAGTAGACACAAAACAAGGAAAAAAAGCAATGGAAAAGTTCAAAAATCTTAGAAAGAATATTTGCAATTAAGTACGAAGGCCAGAAAACATACGATTAGAAAAAGAAGAGATACGTGCAAGATAAGAGGTTGCTTCAATTGAGGATGAGAGATAGTCGCCTAAGGAGGTACTTTGGGCATGTATTAAAGATAGATACGAGGGCATCAGTTAGAAAGAGTGAGCATTCTAATGTGGAAAAGGAAAGAAGAGGTGAGGGTAGAACTCTATAAACGTGGATGCAAGTACTAAGAATGTGTTGGAAAAATAGATGAGCAAGTTGCCTCAAATAAGAACGAGTGGCATAGAAAAATTTATGTCAACGACTTGATGTGGTATCCTATTTTGGTTCCATACAACACCATGCATATCTATCTATTGTTACAAGGCACACAGACGGAATTACAAAGAATGTATATACTATCCTAACTAGAGGAAGATATTATATACTATCCTTGCAAGGGGCTGACTATATCTAGGATGTGCATATGATATAGCTCAAATAATTACTAATTGCAAACTATTGGACAACGATGAACTCCATCAGCAGATATCAAATCAAAATCAGTTTTTGAATATCTGTTGTTCCTTTTCCAGGCTTGCAACAGTTTCAACCACGAGTACAAGGCAGAAACTTGACCATTTCCGGTGTGAACCGTGACAACTTATTAGCGCGTACTAGAACCAAGGGGACAATTTCAAATAGATAATTTTCTTTGTTTTCTCTTTTCCAGCGGAAGTAACCTAATGAGTAAATAATGCAGTAAAGGAAGAGCTTGAATAACTAAGTCCGTAACAACGACGAAAAAAGTAGCATAGAACACATCAATAATACGAGAAACTAGCGAAAATCAAGAAATGTCAGATTAATAGATGTTACGTAGGTAAGTTTCATGGATATCCCATAAATTCAACAAAAGCTACTTTTATGTAATGAAGGACCCTGGTTCTTCATTCTCAACTCTAGGATACTTCTACAGTGTGCAAACAGTTTTCATGGTGAAATTACACATTCTTGCAGTAAATTTTATTCTATTCTGAAATCTCAATTTGAAAAACTTGGTATCTTTAACACAACACACCAGTTTAAGGACAGTATAACTCAGTCATGGATAACAGAAAGGCAAACAAAAAGGAAATCCAGACATGATTTAATTATGAATATTGGGAATGGTGCAAGGGAATTATCTTTCACACCTTAGGAAAACACGCAAAGACAAGTCGAGATGTGCTTTTAGCACAACAATCCTTCCTAGAGTAGAAAAGTTGCCGCCCTGAAGAAGCTTTGAGAGATTGAAGAGAGTGGGAATACGTCGGAGAAGCCATAATATTTAATCAGCTCTGTACACTGGAGATACCGGAAAGCAATAAAAGCATCAAACTAGCTATCAGGGCCTGTATAGATAAATGACAGAATTTATTCTTGAAAATACACAACATTACATTCATTGACAGAAAATTTAATATCAACGTGATGGTACATTAGTCATCAAAGATATTGCACCAAATAGAACAAACACAAATGTGAAAAAATGGGAAACAGGAGAATGCTCAAATGCTATTTGGATATCCATCGAAGAAACAAAGTGACGAAACAGAGACTTCCCTATTGTGCTTTACATTAACGAAAATGCAATAGGTTGAGATCCATAAAGGGTTAAAAAAGAGAGTTAAGAAAGCAATAGTTTGAGTGCTCAGATTCTCAATTATAGGTATAAGGGAACCTTCTCATAACCTACATTAACAGAATAACAGTAATTCCACGCACAAAACTTGCAAAAATGAATACTAAACAGAATGAGTTATACCGTCCATAAACGTGACCAACATTCTCATTTAATTTTTAAGTTTGGCTTTCTAGAGGGCCATTTCTCTAACAAAGATCAATTTTTTCGAAACTGTTCACACTAGTCTTTCTATAAAATTAGTTCAAGAATTGGAATAATTATACGATGAATAATAAAATATAAGAAAAATATTTTCCCTCATTTTAACTAGGAATTTATAGTTTTGGTGGGGAAAAAATGTAATCTTTTAATAGTGAAATTAAGAATAGTATATTTCCCCACTCATAAATCTACAATAGATTTTCTAAGAAAATGAGAAAAAACGAAATACTAATGTGGAACATTTCTCATCCAAGATTTCTCATTTGAGAAATCAAATGAGAGAAATGCACAAGAGCATTTACTCCACCGTTTCTCATTAAATTTCTAAATTTGGCTATTAGAAAGTCATTTCTCCCACAGAAATAAACTAGTTTATAAATCATCTACACACATCTTTCTCCACAATCTCTTATTATTGAAATAACTCATAACTCATATAATAAAATATGAAAATATATTTTCACGAATCTTAACTAAGTTTTCATATTTTTGGTGAAGAAAAAACTTGCACAGATAAATCTAGATTTTCCCACTTAGAGATCTACTCCTGAGGTTCTTAAAAAGTCTAAGAAATAGAAACATTCATGTGGAACATTTCTGATCCAAAAATTCTCATTTAAGAAATAAAATTATAGAGCATATGACAAAAGAGTCATAGCAAGATAGATTCGTACCTCTGAAGCCAGTGGCGAGAGAGAGAGAGNNTAGGAGGGGATATCCATATAATTGGGAAAATTGCACTAATGGTCTCGTATTTGTAATTCAATTATATTTGGTTACAATAGTTTCAATTGTAACAGTATTTACCTGATAGTTTGAGAATATGACACATTTGATCTTCGATATTTAAGAAGTGTTGCATATTTGATTACTTTATAGTTTTTTCTCGGATTAATAATTAATAAATGCTTAATTAGAAGATAATATTAGCATGAAGTTTCATAAAAATACTAGTTTATGTATAAAAAAATTACTTTTTTATTCGAAATATATTTTTGTCCTTCATTCAAAGTATTGAGACAAATTTGAATTTTGAGTGGAACTATGGGAACCATCATTATTGTCAAGATCCACATATATTCCTATTTCCTTCCCAAATGAAAATTAATCTGTATGATGTACATCATGAGATTAGGAATTTAAAATGAATTTAATTTTAATAATTGATGGTATATGAATTTTTATATATCACTATATTTAGGCGAATTATATTAGTAATTGTCATTTTTTCTGTTATTTGTAATCTGATATGATCTTATCCAAAAAAAAATATACTTGATCCTACCCGAAATTCGAGTTTTATACCCAACCCTACCATAGTTACCAGGCAGGTACACTCGATGAGAAGAAAAAAATTATGGTGCATTTTTACATGGTAGTAGTTACTTTGCATGTAGTTGAATGAGAACCCTTTAACCAGTACCCATTATGAGAATTTTGAATTAAAATTTTAATGATTACATTTTTATCTTGAAATTATGAGAAGTAGGGATGCCAATGGACCGAAGCGGGGGTGAGGGGTATAATCTCTATCCCATACCCGCTTAAAAATATTATGTCCATCCCTGGTTAACCTCGTCAGCAGGTATAATTTTCATCCCCATTCCCGTCCACGGGTAAATTTTTAATCCTCATCCCAACTTCCCCTGTACCCGCCTAAGCCCAAGCTAAATAAATCCAATATTTTATATAATCTAACAGGATTCTAAATAATCTAACATAATCTAACACAACATAATATAACATAACATATTTGAATAAAACACAAACAACAAATATCCAAAATACTACTTCAAAATACTACATATTTGAACAAAACACAAACAAATGTCCACAAACAACATAATGGTGGTAAAATCATCTCAATCAACTCAATCATCGTTTAACACCAACTCAATCATTTCTTAACACCGACTTCACACCAACTGCATCATCTCTTAACACCATCGGTGACGATAGAATATACTTCTTCAATATCATTTTCCTATATCATTAAAAGAAAAAAATAATTAAATTCTTGCAAAGAGAAAATTGTCACGCCCCGAATTCCCATAAATCTGGGGATGTGAGTTTTAAGAGAAAATAGAGAAAATACCCAAGAATAATTC
>MKEJ01069677.1:0-14720 GCA_001753735.1 Embelia ribes | reverse complement strand
ATTTATCTTGAAACTAGATCGTAGCTAGTTGTAAGGTATTACCTGAGATGCGGGTGCCGACACTAGACCTGAATCTGATGCCGACGTTGGACCTAAATTTGATACCGAAGGAATGTCAGAACCTAATGTTGATATCGATTCTAGAGCTGGGGTTGGAACTGGAGCTGGAGTTAGAGCTGGAGCTGGAGGTATATTCATATGCGACTCGGGTATTATGTAGCTAGCATAAGGAATATTTGGCTGATGCTAAGGTACAACCTCGACAGGATCTGGATGATAAACACATACATCGAATCTTATAGTAGCTACAACAATCCACAACCTTATTTACATAATTATACAACCACCACGACTACAAGGTAAACGTTCGAGTTTACAATATAAAGCTTCAAGCTCCATACTTGACAAAAGAATAAGTTACATATACAACCCGTCTATGACCCGGAACAACAAAATAAACAAGTGGAAAGTAAAGGCCACGACTACAAAAGTATAAGTAGACGTCATCATAGAAAGTCCATGCCTACAATACACTATTCAAGCAAGCCTCCGTGCCAACAAAACAGATTGAACAATAATATACAAAAATGAAATACAGGTTCGATGGCCAATCAACAAGATAAATATGAGTTTATGCGGTCTCAAAATGTATGCACATGATAATAAAATAAAAGTATGTACATGATTTAAACGAAATGCGTGAATGAACATCAACTGCTACAAATGTCAACGAATACTATGAACTTTGACAATGAACTCCGATAATGACTCAAGGGGAAAGGTGAGACTAGTACCTCTACGAAGGTTATAGGGCGAACTACGAATGCCCATCCTAAAATAAACTCATTCTAGTGAAACATGGATCATAGGCCCGACTTTAAGGTGCACTAATACCTAGAGTTATCGAAGGTCTCTCCCTGCACAAGTTTCCTAGCTCTTAACAGTAGGGGTGTATGTTCCAAAGCTTATCCATGAAAGAAAAACTACGAGCTTTTAGAGGGTAAAAGTCGATATTGGTACCCTAAAAGGAAATAGAAAATGACTCAAATATTACAAATGACAATGATACAATGTACTCATGATATTCATGCTTTCAAATCTTCCACAAAGAATATGCTTTTATTCTATGATAGACATGCCTTAGAATTTCCATAAAACTACGAATTTTATCCACGAATTATACAACGATGTTTTCAAAGAATTAAGCATGAAAAGTCTACAAATATCATGAATATGCAGGTGGTTCAATATCTATGAAATTGTTAATGCTACAATAATGATTATGCTATGATATATACCACGAGAAAATTGATGCTATGATATTAATGCCATGAAATATACTATGATGTTAATGCTATAAAATTGAGCAACGAATATGATACAATATACCATGAAGTAAGATTTATCATGTAGTAAATCAATATATCATCTATGAAGCCAAACATGTAACGTCCAATATGCCAAAAATATATACAACCAAAGTTTGAGCATTTAATAATACTCTGCGCCTACCTCCACACCTACAAAACCATACATCGTAGAAACAAAAATGGAATGTATACGGTTAGCCAATTAATTGTATGATAAAAGAAAGACTACGTTATATGTATAATACGAATGAATATGTAACATCATATAAGAAATTAGATCATAAACATGAATGTATCATGAATGCAATGTATACCAATACTACCACACTATTACACCAATGCATTACGCCAATGCCAATGCCAACTCCTATAAAATTGGGACTAGTATCTCTATGCTTTTTAATAAAATTGCTAAGATCCACCTCCCGCATTGTGAAGAAACCAAAGCCTTCATTGACGAATGGATAATTCCTAATCAGGTTTCCCGACTTTCACGGTAAGGTTGTAGGCCTCATTACTTTCTACGCATTTTATAAGGGCGATACTATAAGTCACAAAAAGAAAGAAAAATGAGCAACCTAGCATGTGTTATGATACAAAGAAATTCCGTTTCAAATTAAAACAATGCCTTTTCAATTCAATTCCTTTTAAAACATATTTGTTAATGCCATGCCATATGCAATGTTATACATTAAACATGATATAAAGCTATGCATTTAGATATGTTATTTAACTACGCAATAAACATGTTAATAAGCTACGCCATACATCGAAGTCATATTTATTCTATACCATACAACTACGAAATCAACGCATACTACTAAGCATACAAGACATGTTCATCACGTCAACATATGGCAGAAATCTCAGGATTATATCAAAGTTCATTAACTACCATACCTCGCATGCTAACAATAATGTCCTTGCGAAACAATGCCAAGCCATGCTAAGACAATCCCCAAATGCTCTCCACTTCGCCCTATGGATTGATCTAGTAACTGAACATGGATCGTTACGCGCTTATAGAAGAAAATGGTCTACGCGAGAAGATGAATAGGAATATGAACTTTGTTTCGATGTACAATAAGTGCATGGAAACTAAGACAACATGAATGAACAAGATTGAAAGTGAGACTTACCTCAAAAGAAAGTCTAAGCAATGAGGAAGCCAAATATCAACGTTTTCTTCGCGTACGCCTACCCGAGATAGATCAAACCACACCGAGACAATTGAAAATATAATGATCACCTCTCCATACCCTTTCTCACTAGATTTTTGTGGAAAAGAGTAAAGTGACTTTATGAGATCAAGTGTGTTATATTATAAGATTAAAAAGCACTTTTTCTCATGCTGGTGTGTCCGACAACTAAGAGTCAGCTATTCGGCGGCTGTTCGCCGATGGACGCCCATCGAACACCTTTTTCAATATAGATTTCCTGATGACTGTCCAATGATAGGGCCTCATTGGACACCTTATGGACCCTTGTCTTACAACTTACAATTTTTTACTTTAACAATCACCCACGTGACACATATAATATACATATTTGTCACATACTCTACTCATGTATACATATACATACTACTACACATTAAAATACATATATACATACTCCTTATATACATGCATACTACTACACACTAAACAGTACTACGCAATACTGCAACACCTTACTAACATGCAATGCAACACCACTGCTTATAAGCCACGCTATGTAACAACGCACTACGCATACAACACAATGTCATTCACATACTACACAATACTAATATGATAAATACAACACGTAATCATAGTAGTAAAATAAAAAATTAATTAGGAATTTCTAACAGTTAGAAGTAGAAAGAAGCAAACTCTAATAGCTTTATCTAATGATGAGATATAGTTCATGGCTTGCTCACGCAACTATGTGCTAGATGTTGTTTAGTGTAAGAGGCTCCTTCTACTTCTATAAGTAGTCACTCCTTATATGGGTCATGTAACTATTCATTTTGATTGGATGGCAGTCTTTGCATATGTGAAGGACTCTTGATTAGATCATTGTTAAACCAAACATACTGACTAAAAGTACCACTTGTTTAGACACATAAAGGCACAAAGAAAGTGATCGTAAAGCACATTCATACAATACACATGATGGTGGATCCCCAAACTATGCGTATTACTAACGAGGATTAGTTAGCTCATTTGGGGGCTTTAGGAGCTTAGGTAGCTCATTTGTATTGATATATTAGGGACTTTTGATAGTTTAATGCATTCACCATATGTTGGTGTATTGATATTGCATCATAATATATTTTTTATTCTTCATTACATGTTAGTTTATGGATATTTCATTTTATATCACACACATAAATTGTATGTCAACAGGTTAGATTAGCTCACTTACACGAGCAATCGCCTTTGGCGCCTTGGTGGCGTGCAAAAATGAGACATTTATTAGTGTCACCCTATTTTTAAGTAATAAGATGGTACCGTATTTGAAGATCGATGATGTTTATTACCCAATTTCCATCATACCCATATAAGATAGTCGAATGCTAGATCTTAATTTGTCTCCTTAAATATGTTTGTGCGAGCAAATAGAGAACTTGGGTCAAATGCTGCAATAAGCTAGAAATTGGACCAAGGTTTGTATGGTGAATAGGACATGCACTCTCCTAGTTGGATATAGTATTCACCATAGTACGTACTTCATAATAAATGTGCTTGGTGACCATTGAAATAATGAAGTCGGTGGATCCCTATTCTTTTATCGTGTGAGACTTCTAGTCCTTTTTTGTATAACGATATACACATAAGTATATACTTAGAAGTACAACTTAGACTTTTAATTATGCCATGAAGTGATGGAAATAGTGTAACTACTTTAGCATATTGCCTTCGGTGATGATCGATGCCACCTTCTAGGACATGTCTGGTTAACAAATATAATATAATTTAAGTGACATGATGCCAAAGGAAGATTGAATGTTGCAACCCGCTTTATAATCATTGCGCAACTTTTGACTCTTGTCTTGGAGGCGACGATATATAAATATAAAAGCGAAAGCTTTAAAGGGTTGAGCATATTTTATGTTGAGGGATTGAAAATGCTTACACCGATACATTTGATTTTGTTTAGGGTAACATGGCACTTTTCTTTGTGATGATTGATGTCTCTATGCAAGCTTATTGAGTTTCTAGTACAGAACTCCCAAATTTTATAGGTGTGCCTAGCGGTCGTACGAACCATTTACTAGTATGACTAACTCTATATTTGAGTTGAGAGAGATTATGACTGAGAGCTATACCCACCATATGCAAGTGGAAGATGTTGGACTTTGGGTCTATTTGTGACCCAACTGTGGCGTTCATTAGGGGGATGACACAGTTGCTGTATTTATCCTACATCAACTAGATATGAGAGGAGTTATCATTAACTCTCTATAAATGCACCTCAACATAGAATGCAAAAGGCATCCAACACAAGAGCTCTTTATTCTCTCTCTTTATTTGTGAGAATCTATGGGCGTACTTTCGTCGTGGATAGTGAGGGTAATGTTCTAATAATGCACCCCACCGCTAGTCTATTTTTTCCGAAGTGTTTATGATGGTAATTCAAATCACGTGAAATACCTCATTGCGATCTGGCAATATATATTTGTTTATTTAATTTCGCAAAATATTTATGTATGTATTAGTTAGTTTAATTCTAACATCAATACATATAATATAATTGTTGAATAATGTGCAATCATTTCATCTAAAAACTTAAACTGTTACAGAGAGACATTATTATATTCAACACGCCACTTCACTAGTGGCATAGTTTTTATTCATTAATTGCAATTAAAATTTTCTTAATTAGGTAGCGGTGAGACTTGAAACCATAACTTTTGTTTGTTGTGATACCATATTTGATCACGCATGACAATCCCACTAAAAAGGTTAAATTGTGAAGAAGAAATAAATTAAATTATTTATTATATTAAATAGCACAAATTTAGGATTTCAGTAAATGATTATCCGCTTTCTATCTTTGTAATACACAACATTCCCCAAGCATTAAGGCATCCGAACCCAGAGATAAGAAAATTGTGGGGGCACCTGGTTCGTGTATGCTTTCATAGTGTTGCGAAATGTAGAGAGGGGCATTGTGGATTATAAAATGCCTTACAGCACCACATAACACCCACCTCCAAGACATCAAAAGAGAGATTGAGAGAGAGAGAAAGAGAGAGAGATAGAGAGAGAGAGAGAAGGGAATGGAGCCATCAAAATTCAAGAAAGTATGTGTGTTCTGTGGGAGTAGCCCAGGAAAAAAAAGCAGCTACAAGGATGCTGCTATTGAGCTTGGAACTGAATTGGTATGGGATATTACTCTGTTTCCCCCCTATATTTACTTAACACTACTTTAATTAACAATTGATATAATAAAAATCAACCAACGATTGTACCCGATGTCATAATTTCTATTTATGAATGTTCTACACTTAAAAATGATAAGAAACTGATTTATTGTGCCATATTTGCATTAACATCAATGAATAAAAATTTGTGTAAAAAAAAAATTTGAGTGAAAGCTTTTTGCAAAAAAAAAAAAAACATTCTAAATCTACTTGTTTAGTCTTATTTACATGTTTCTTGGCATCATAATCCTAAATTAAAACTTAAATCATTTTTCTTACGTGGAAAATATTGTTATGGTTGTTTTCAAACTTATATAGCTCTTGTTCTCGTTTCACAGACAAAAAGAATTTTCAAGGAGACAAGAAATATAGAAACATTATAAGATAGTTTGAATTAATTTTCCTCATTAAGGACATGCATACATTGACAAAATGTGTAGTATACATTCTTAAAATGGTTACCATTATGCATACTTTTTCAATGCATATATGTTGAAAGGTTTTAAAACTTATCCATTACAATTGTGTGGCACAATTACGTATCGGTTTCGGTCACCACTTCCACCGTTACGGGCTAATATATCGGTGATAATGACATTCTCGTTCGTAGCAGCCGAAATCATTACATATCGACTGTTATAGAGTCATATTGGTCCAAAATGACTCATTACTGAAAAAATAAAAACAATTTCGTAAGGATGAAAAAAATTCGAGACTCTGATTTTCGCAAAGTGTTGCGTTATAACCGTTGCACGATGAAATCGTTATACCGCCACCGGTACCATTATAGCATCCGCTATCGTTATTTAAAACCTTTATTTGAAACTTTTTATGCAAACTACTTTTTCATTACATGAGTCAAATTATTATATTTTGAGCTTTGTTTTTTGAAATCTTATTTGAAGTTTTCAAGCGATAAATGCCATAAATTATTCACCATTTAAACATTATTTTATTTTATTTTTAATTTTATAGATGTTTTCTTTTAAATTTACTGATATCTACAAATACAATATAATTGAAGGTTGCAAGAGATATAGATCTGGTGTATGGAGGAGGAAGCATTGGGCTGATGGGCTTAGTCTCCCAAGCTGTTTATGATGGTGGCCGCCATGTTCTTGGGTATATGCTTATTTGTTTTAACCAATTTTTCTTCTCATTTATTTTTGCAAATATGAAAAGGATAAAAAGAGGAAATGACCTTTTAAGTGGTGTGTTTTTAGTTGGTCTTAACTAATTTTTTGTCATTTTCTTGTCTACAGAGTTATCCCCAAGACACTTATGCCCAGAGAGGTACATCTCTTAATCTACTAATTAGATAAATTGTTTCAAAATAGATAAGCAACAAAAATTAACATTAAAATGAAAGTATTGCCTGTGTACACAATATTGTTTGTTTGCAAATTTTGATTTCAAGCTTTGCTATTTTTGTTTTTGCTTTTAAAAGTTAACGCGCATTTAATTGTTCAAATTTGGAACATAATATTTTTTAGTGTTAAAATCTAAAAATTAGAACATCTAAACTTTATGCATTTTAAAGGAAGCTAATTTTTTAACCAGAGATAGAAATATACGTAAACATTAGCAACATCTCTTTCTATCAAAATTTCAACTTGAGTGGGGGCATTATATTTTTCTTCCTTGTGGTAGCTACTGTTACTTGAATTTCTACCTCAGCCTTGTTATCTTGTCTTTTGCCCTGTGGGAGTGCACACTAGCCTTTACAGGGACTTTGTATAAAAAGGTACCATGTGGACGTTTCTTAGTGGTTCAATCTTTTCTCCCTTATCTTAAAAATTTTGGTAGTGTCTTCCTTACATATATCACTCACGTGTACGCTATGTTACCGAATATAAATATAATATTTGTGAGGGTAATCCTATATTAAAAAAATAAATATTCAATATAAATTTAATATTTAAATCAAAAATAAAAAAGTTTATACTAAAAATTTTAACCTGAAAAAATTATGGCACAGTTGTAACCCATTTAAGAAATTATTATATCCGCCCAGCCTCTTCTTAAAACATCCTCCTAAATTTAGATATTCGTTTCTAGGGTGACACTTTCTTATAATAACAAGAGTAATTTGTTCTTGTTGCGGATAGTAATAATTTTCTAAGTTTGTTAGTAGTAATTTCAGTTGCATAATACCCAAAAAAAGAAAGTCGTGTTAGTCCTAAAAGTTTAAACTTAGGTACTAAAAAATTGCAATAAAAATATAAAAGGTGCTATGATTACATTTTACTTGTCCGACATATTTGATAGAACTTTATAAAATTTTATAAGGTGACATAGTCATGTAACAAAAAGAGTAATGTGTGCCAATAACACCACTTTTCATTTTTGCGGTTAAAAAATTTAGAATGGAATTATTGGTTATTAAAATCGCTATCAAAATTTAGTCTCTTCATCTTTTATTTCACATAAATATCATGATGTTTAAAGAATTAGCAATAAATTTCCAAAGATTACTCATAGCATGAGTATGAATGCTAAGTTTTGTAAGGCAATTGCATGCGTGGGAAGGGATATCGAATCAAAACCTCATAATATGAAAGTGGTTGTGACATGTCAATCCAATCTAAGGAATTTGAGTTTTGTAGGTCTAAGTATTTGTACTGAAGCATTCTAAGTATATAAAAATTAGTATTTTTTATTCCAGAATAAGGGCATATAAAAATATTTCATAGCTATATGAAGGAAATCTCCATCCTTATTTCGTACACATTTTCAATTACAAACGTGTGTGTGGAATATACTTGTGGGAATATTATACCTCTCCTTATCTTCATCCATGAGATGTCTCTTTCAAGGCCACATCATCATCCCAATTTTCTCCCTTAAGTCTTCATCGGAGCATTTTGGTTCATATGTGCATATTAATAGACTACAGGGTTATCAAGTTGACTTTGTAATCTTCTTTTCTCTGGTCATTATATATATTACCAACTCTTGTCTTGCAATGAGCTGCCGACAAATTTGAGCCCACAAGACACTTATGAATAGTCTCGGTATTTGTTTAGCTTCAACTTTAAGCAGAGTGATATATTAAATTACTTTTTGGGCCCCTTTGTGCTTTTTGTTAAATGAATCTAATTTCATCGAGGAATTGTATATAATATAGGGGAATGATGAGATTACCTAGGGAACTCATTTTTGAAAATAAATTTGCAAGAGGTGTGTGGGCCAATGGCTATATACTCATGGTAAAGCCCCAATTTAATTGATGTAGAATCTAATGTTTGGTTTTGTTGTAACTTTTAAGTTTTTCTTCATTTTTGCTTATGGTTGTACTGAATTTGATTATGCAATTTTTAAATTAAAATTATTTGTTGTTTTAAGCATAACTTATTTGTCAGTACTTAATATAAATTCATCCTTGTTTTTTTTTCAGATAGAAAAAATTTAATTTTTTAATTTTAAAACTGCAACTAAAGCAAACCCTACCACCATCAAATGCACATGGTTAATCTCATATTTAACCAATTCACAATAAGTGTATCACAGAATATACATATACCATTACTACACGGATCCATACTTGACATCCACATTGGATTACCCTGTTGATGCTAACTCGATTCTATGGCGCACAAAACCTGCAAAACTTTAATATAGCCATACTGGCTCAAAATGCTCCATGCATTCTGTCCTATGGAATACTGATTTTTTTTTTTTTTTTTGTGTGTGTAAATCGGTTCTTTTATGTGGTGGAACATTGCTCTAATAGTGGTTGTTGAAGTCACCTAGATACAAACCTAACATTGAAAACTAGTTTGAAAAAGAGATTGTTCCCAAATGATTAATATACTCAGAATTTCCTCATATTTAGCCGATGTGGAATGTAATATCATCGATCATGGTTAATTCCGCACTTAATTAATATGGGATAAGATCATCCAATATTATACGTATGCCACTTGTAAACAAATCTCAATAGGGAGGTACGGATTGTGGGCTCTCATAATTTCTTCCAATTATTGGATCAAATGATGTATGATTTAAGGTGGTTGAAATATACTGCAGTAAATAATTGGAGCAAATTAATAGAGCCTTCTTGATTTTCAGAAAAAACTTATTGGTGTTTTGCTGATAAGTTCATAGAACGGTTGACAAAACTCTATCAAACTGTACAAACTAGCAAAAATGTTGTTATAATGCAGCATAATTTTTTGGTGATATATTAATACCAAACTGATCTGATCCGTATATACAACAAATCTAATCTATGACAGATAACTGGAGAGACAGTTGGTGAAGTGAAGGCAGTCGCAGATATGCACCAAAGGAAAGCAGAGATGGCTAGACACTCCGATGCCTTCATTGCTCTACCTGGCAAGTTTTTAGACTTCATAAATTTCGGCTTATAGAAATTTCTAAAAACATTTATGGGCCTCTTTTATTGGGGTGGGATAAAAGTCCAAGGACCAAAATTTCCGCCCGATACTCATTTTTTTTAATAGTATTTGGCAGAATTTTGCAGCTTGATGGAGCGGGCCTGGGATTCATTATGAAATTTCAGGCGTGGCCCCAATATCATTATATTCATCTTAATTTTTTAATTTACAAGTGATGAAAAACAAGTTGTATAAACAACAAACTTCATACCAACAAATATACAATATTTTTTTTATATATTTTATATGTAACTCTATATTTTTTGTTAACAATTCTATTTTTTCTAACAAGTATTCAATATAACTAATTATCAAACTTAGATTACTTTCTTATGTCATCTGAGATTTTTTCTAAATTTTTCTCAATGGCCATGCATATTTTCTTTTATAGCGGTTCCCTCGAACTATTTTCACCCTAATCACAATATTTATTTATACAATTACTTGACACGTATCTCGTGAAATTATGATTTAAAATAATAAGACTTACCATTATAAAAATTATTCAAATTATGTATCCCATAAAATTAAAGTTTAATTTAATAAAACTTACTATAATCAAAATTATTAAAATTATATACATATATATAAATTTATCTTAACATAAATTATTAAATTCAAATTTCATATAAGATCAAAAATAACCCCAAAATATTCATATATATCTCGGCATAAATATAAAATAACTTTTCATAATAGAAATTACTAAAATGATATTCAATAATCAAAATAATATTAGTAAATGAATATTTTTATAAATTAATTTATACTAATTTAAGATTCTCCATAAATTTTTAAAATATTATCCTAATAAATATTAATTTTTTAAAATATGTCATACTAAGATTTTCATGTACATAAAATTAACCCAAATAGAATGTAATTTTTTATTAAAAAAATTATCTCAGCATAATCAAACCAATAGATCTTCTATAAATTTATAAATTATTGGGGAAAAAAATACAGAAATATATCATATCAAAAAATTATCAAAATTAATTTAGTAAAATAATTAAAATTAATATGATACAAAAATAATAATAATAATAATACATGAACTGCACTCTAGTATATTTTAAACATAAAAGACAATATTATTAAGGGACGTGCAAGGCTAGGTACGAGAATCATAGAAAAATATACTTAACAAGGTTGGATACGTTAAGTTGGCCTGTATGGTCGGGTAAAGCCAAGCTTGGGAAGATAAATTTATTAAGAAACATTTATGTAGTCCGTTCCATTCTGATAATTGTGCACTCCTAATTATTCTACATTTTTATAAGAAAATAGTCGATCCAAAGTAAATGAAGCTTATAAATTTTATTTTCTTGGGCGATAGATGGGCCTAGTTGAGAATATTGGTGCTTTCAATAATCTACTTATTTAAATTATTTTTCAAAGTTGATTCTACAAACAAATATAGTCTTAGTGTTAAATTAATAAATTTTAAAAATTGTTTTGATAAGTAATATATTATTTAGTGAAATAGTATTTTTTAATAAAAAAAATACTAAAATTGGTATGCATGAGGAATGTAACAATATAATTAATGTTATTATTGTGATAATTAATCAATAGCAAAAACAGAAGTAAGTTTTGAACACTCCAAAGGCTACTTCTAACAAATTCTACAAAAAATAAGAAGTAAATTATTAAAAATATATGCTTTAGTTTACCAAATATCTAATCCTACAAATTCCAAAAAAAAAGAAAAAAAAAGGGAAGCAAAATATGAAATAAATATCAAAGTTACATTTAGTAGTAGGACTTATGCTTGCCATCGAGCCCTAGGGCATTTCGGCCCAGCTTGGGATGGTTCACATGATTCCATGAGCCTTCAACTAATATAACAAGAACATGTCCAACCAATGTTTTAAAAATTACTCATTATTGTTACGTAACGGTTTCTATCGCTACCACCACTATAGGACTTTATCATTTCCTATTTAGTCATCGTTTTTGTTCTGCAACAAAAATAGATGCATTTGATAAGTCAGTTTGCAACTAAAAGTAGATGCGTCCCATGGAAAACAGAACATAAGAACTAGATTACTCTGTTTCTGGCTTGCTCTATTTTTTTTTTCTTTCTATTTTTTCTTTTTTGTTTGTTTTTTTTTTTTTTTTTTTTTTTTTTTGGCAACAAAGGCATAAAACAGGTTACCAAAAGAGTTTACATTGACATTTTTAATTCTGTATACAATTAGATAAAAAATAAATGCTATGAAATCAGCCCAACTGTCTTATTATAGAATTTTTTTAAGGAATTGATATATTTATTTCTTATGATTTATCGGCTAAATGCATAACCTGAGACGAATTATTATTTTTCCTTTTTTTTTGGGTAAATTAAGGAGCCGGTCGACCCCATTGCAAATCGCAGATGATGTTCACTTTATAAGTTTGTTTCTTTTTTTCATAAAGGTGGTTATGGGACTCTTGAAGAGCTGCTTGAAGTCATAGCCTGGGCTCAACTCGGCATCCATGACAAACCTGTAATTATATAACTTGCTTTATTTTGAAAGTATTGCCAATTGTTACGTTCTTTATTAAAAAAAAAAAAAAGCAAAAAAATAAAAATAGAAAAAAAAAGAGAGAAAAACTACTTAGCTTCTTAAACATGACAATGCTTGTTTTGATATTGAAAATGTTCAGGTTGGATTATTGAATGTAGATGGATATTACAACTCTTTGTTGTCCTTCATCGACAAAGCGGTAGAGGAAGGCTTTATTTGTCCTAGCGCGCGCCACATCATTTTATCAGCCCCAACCGCAAGGGAATTGGTTATGAAAATGGAGGTAATTTTTTTTTTCTGTCTTTTTTTCTTCTCTTTTGGTTTTAATATGAGTTACGTATAAGCAAATGTTTGTGACCAGGAGTATACTCCGACACATGAGAGGGTTGCTTCAAAGGTGAATTGGGAAATTGAACAAATCGTCTTCTCTCCTGAATCTGATATTTCAAGATAACTGGAAATGGATTTGATTGTCTCTAATTTCCATGTAGAAGGTTAGAGTCGGAAGACTTGTAATTTTAGTTCTGTTCTTGTGTAGACTATGGAGTTACCTAGTCCCCTCAATATTCATGTTAAGCTCTTCTTTTTTCTATTGTTTTCTGCCTTTTTTTAGGGTAAATTTATTGTTTTGGTTTGCTTTATTAGTAGTGCGGATCAAATATTGTAAGAAGATGCTTATATGTCAGAAGTTATGGCTTAATCGTGATAGTTTGTAATGATTTAATCAAAATCGGGCTATTTTCAGAAATAATATTGTTACGATCGTCGCTCCTTATCGCTTTAGTTCATTCAAAAAGAAACTAGATTAGTATTTTTCCACTATTTTTTCTCCTTCAATTTTAAGGGAAGATGATACTCATTGTAATGTCAATGATGCCTTTTGGTGACTTTGAATTTGAGACATCGAAAGAGTGAAAACACAATGTTATGTTGGTAAGATTCTAATTTTTTTCCTTTTTGGTCAATTTCTTCCCCTGGAAACAAAGTTCTACAGAAGCTTTTTTTATGCAAGAAAAATAAATATTTATTAAAAAAATAATAAAATAAAATTAGTTCCTGTGATCACACGTTAAGAAGCAAGTACTACCCAGGATGTGCTAGATGCTTCAATTTCATTCCACAAGCTTCTTTTGTTTTTTCCGTTTATTTTCGCATTCCAGTGCATAAGTTCATTTCTAATAAAACCAAATTGGAGGACATCATGTAAATTTGAGCAAGAATTGCATCTTTTCTATACAGTTCTAGATATTTTGTTTAAAATCGATATGTTGTCAATGACATCGGAACATATTGACATTTAGTCCCTGTTTGATGGGTAAGCATATTCTTTTCAATTTTCTGTTTTGAAAAGCTAAAAACTCGTTTAAAATTCAATTTTCAAAAATGAAATTTTCTCCGAAAGGTAATTCTGCAAACTCATATTTCTAGTTTTTCAATTTTTTAAACTTGAGCTAAAAAGTAAATATAGACCATGTTTTAAACAATAAATGTAATTAAAACTTTCATTTTCATTTTATATTTGTAACTTAACTTTTCTATCTTTAATTACTAAAAAAATCTTTTATAAAAATTATAATATAGAATAATTGTGATTTATTTTTATGTTAAAAAAAAACAATGTCACTCATTTATTCTAAATTATCTTCTAGTTTTATCATTTTTTTAATTTAAAAATATCATAAAAAATTCTAAAAATTTAATTACTCTAAGTACAAAAGTATAAACCATGATATCAAATATTTCAAGAAATAAATAGTATACATAGAGTATGCCTTCGGCTTTAATAATCCAACTTAGTAAAACTAAAAAATAAACAACTTAGTTGAAAAGTTTTGTTGATAGAGTGACGGTTGATATGAGTTGAATCTTGATATATGATTGTTAATGGTTTGTAGTGTTTCAGCTTACTATTACCTATTTATTTATATTTTTAAAAGTATGCATGCATAAAATAAAAAAGGTAAAAAAAAGCATTGCATAAAATAATCGGCACGTTAAGGTTTAAATTTTTATATATATATTTTTTCAATTTACAGTTTGAAAA
>MKEJ01069676.1:0-11636 GCA_001753735.1 Embelia ribes | reverse complement strand
AGTAGGCAGAGGTCTTGGGTTCAAATATCGCCACTACTCAATTTAAAAACAAGTTAGTTAATTCCCACTTGTTGGCTCGAATATATGTTACAAACGAGGGAGAGTGTTGAAAGCAATAAATAATATAATACGACTTTCCTTAATAGCTTTTAGGTGAGATAGTTGCATATCACTTAACAGTGTTTAAATTCATGTAGTAGGATAGTTTCATATCTTTATAATGTAATGGTTTCTATAATATGCTCCAATATCTGCTCGGAAATGAAGGATATTACTAAACCAAAGTTATGAATTCATTGGTTTATTTCTCTCTATTCATTAGACATGTTTTTGGTTGCAGGCCTTTTACAAGCATATGGAAAACTCGACGAGTTGGCCGCAATTATCACATTATGCACTAGTATTTGTCTAATCCATGGAAGACAAGAAGAAAAAGTTCTATTTAGTACTCAACAAGACTATTCAAGTTGATTGGGTGCTATCTTACTTGAGCTTACCCTTTTCCCCCCTCTCCTCTTCTCTCCATCTATCTTCTTGCTCTCTTTTCTTGACCTTGCAAGACCTAATCTCGGTCTCGTGAGATTCTCTCTCCTCTCCTGTCTATCCCTCTTGAGCTTCCGTATAGCTAGGTAGCTAGTTACACTAATTATTGTATAGGACACTTGTATTTATTTTTCACAATGCTATGTATATAGGAAATCACAAAGAAGAAAGATTGTAGAATATCCAGATCATATTGTTGCAATGTGTACAATTCAAGTTACAAAGCCATGTTTTGCACTTGATCATTGTTATTCTTTCTTTGCGAGGGAAATTTTCATTTATTATTATCTAAACAAAAACAATTTTGCTAGAAAAGAGAAATTCTAATCTAACAAAATTAATGTCCTATACTTAGGGATGTCAATGGACCGAAGCGGGGATGGTGGGTGCAGTCTCCATCCCCGTACCCACTTAAAACAATTTCGTCCATTCCCGCACCACACCTATCAATGGGTATAATTTTCATTTATATCCCTGTCCACGGGTAAATTTTTAATCCCCGTCCCCGTCCCGCATCCCCCGTACCCGCCTAAGCCCAAGCAAATTAAATCTAATATTTTAAATAATCCAACAATATTATATATATATAGGTAAGGATGCTAATTTCCATTTGTTTGAACACGAAAGAGCGAATTTTTCCCCATATTTTCAACAGGTTATAGTATTAACACTTCAATATGTTCTCTAAATATTTTTAAAAGCACAAGTATAATTTTCATTTCCATTCCTGTTTGCGGGTAAATTTTTAATCCCCGTTCCCGGTCCCGCTTCCCCTGTACCCTCCCAAGCTAAAGCTAAATAAATCCAACATTTTAAATAATCCAACAACATTATATATATATATATATATATATATATATGTAAGGATGCTAATTTCTATTTGTTTAAACACGAAAAAGCTAATCTTTTCCACAAGGTTATTGTATTAACACTTCAATACGTATTGTAAATATTTTTATAATTACCCAAAATATTTCCCTCATTTTTCCAACAATAAACATCAAGAAAAACAAATATTTTATTGCTAGTTATGAATATTTTGGTGGCAAAGAAGGTGGTGATAATGATGAGGAAGGAGATTAAGAGGAAGATCATATATATATATATATATATTTATTTATTTAACGAGTAAGGGGGACAGGGCTGGTACGGGACATGGGTGGGGATAAGTTCATCCCCGCCTCCATCCTCGCATGGGTTTATATGGGTATTTTAATATACGTCTATCGTCCAATACGTATAGTTTATCCCAGATCTAAACGGACACGAATTTGGACGAATAATTGTTTTTCTCCGATTAACTGCCATGCCTAATTACTATTGTTTTAATTGGAACTATGAGGATCAAATAGGACATTGATCCAAACACATGGGTTACCATAACCGCCACTCAGTTTTGGGCTGAATGAGAGAAATGCCCTCGAAGCTACAATCATGTGCTGAATCGCTTTCTGAGTTACGTGTTCATCCAATCAAATATTGCCACGTGTCCATTTGAGTTGGCCAATTTAAAATCCAAAATAAAATTGACAACAGAGCATGTTTGATTATTCCCTTCATTCCTAAATAAATATCTTTTTAAGACCTCAAATACATATTAAGTATATCAATAATTACTCTCAATTTTAAAAAACAGAAATTAAAATTTTACTATAATGCCGTTCATCAATCAAAATTAGAAAAGGATAACCCTAGGAAAGTGTAAGGTTGGAAAAAGATAATTAAGACATCTTTAATTTCCAAAAATGACATTGAAAAAGAAATAGAAAAAATTGTCGAGAAAGACTCTTATTTAGGAACGGAGGGAGAAAATCAAATCCATCCATGGATCGTTAAGTGCACATTGTTTTTTTTCTCCAAATCTTCTCCGAAAAAATATTTTAAATTATAAAAAATTAAATACAAAATCGAACTTTAAATGAGCGAAAATATTAAAAAAGGAGACTAAGTCGTTGATTAACATGTTTCGAGCTTACTTTTTTTTTTCTAGTTTAGAATGTCGGATGATAATTAGAGTAAGGAAGTTGGAATCTTTGAGGTTAAGGAAGTTGTTTTCTAGAGTAATTGTCTATTGAATTATTTTCATATGGGTAACACTTTTGTAAATTGGGGACAAAATTTGTTTCCTTGTGAATTTGTAATGAACCATAATGAGAAGTCACTATTTGTTTATTATTTTTCATGATCGTACACGAAACAATTTAACACAAAAGAAAAAGGACCAAAAAGTGGATACAGAAGAAAGAGACTTTCGAGACGAAACTTAATATTATCCTCAAATGACAGTAACTTCGAACAAAAGTAATTAATAATTTGCTTAATATTCAACTGAATTGGCCTTTTATTCCTCTATCTATATAAAACTGAATATTTTGCAAGACAAAACTAACATTTTCATAGAAAACCGAAAACATTCTTCTTAAATCTAATAATTGCTCAAATAAATGAGCATAAAATCACGGATAAGACTACGTACATCAGATATGGTATTTACAACTAAAACCAATATCGAATTACAAATACAACAATGAGGAATCTCTCTCAATATAACAAGGAAATTCAAAAACTTCTGGAATTATACGCCAGATAATGCAATGAATGGCCACATTATCAGGGCCGCCGAGGGAACTTTGAGAAATCCGGAGGTCGACGTTCCAAATACGCTGTCTTTCCCTCGTTACCTTCCTCAGTTCCATAAAATAAGAGAGTGGCATCTCCTCCTATTTCCTTTACAGCAAATTAAAAATACATCAGAACAGAGATATGAGTTTATCTTGTTTGTGCTATATATGCATCAGGTAGAGATGAGATACATAAATAGTAATACAAGATTTTACAAATGTATTTTGGGATCGAAAACAAGAACTGAATTTTCATATACCTGGAGTCCAGCATGCCCATCGTCGACTGCATTTAGGGCAGATTTAAGCACCCGAATTGCAGTTGGGCTGTTTCTTAGAATTTCTCGACACCACTTAACTGTTTCTTGTTCTAATTCCTCAAGCTGCATGACAATGAAGAAAAATAAATCAACACTTGATTTAAGCCAATAGGAGATTCAAAAAAATTCAAATAAACTTGTTCCATATGGTTTTGCATCGATTTCCATATAACGCATTAAGGCAAGCTCGTAATTGTAACACATTATGTAATTTACACTGATAATAGTTTAAAGTATAAAACACTGTCGTAGCACAAGAACTTACCGGGACAACTGTGTTGATGAGTCCCATTTTCTCAGCTTCGGAAGCAGTATAAAATCTCGTCAGAAACCACATTTCACGTGCTTTTTTAGGCCCGATCTATTTTATCCAACATGTACAACAATGAGAGTAAGCCAAAAGTTAGCCTAATGCATGATGATCGAATCAACCAAGGAATTAGCATCTATCATATACTGCTATATAGCAAGTCGAATAGCTCTTCATAAGTTTTCGGCATTAGAGTTCTCAAAAACCACGAGGCACATACCAAACGGGACATAATGGAACTTCCATAGCCAGCATCAAAGCTTCCAACCTATTCATCATCCCAAATATAAATCAATCGATTATACGATTGTGTAACCGCAGAAGTACACCAATAAGTATGTAACTACGTATATACATTGAGGGCACCTTTGGGCCAGTCTGACCAAATATAGCATTATCGGCTGCAATTGTTAGATCACAGACCATATGTAATATATGTCCTCCCCCGATAGCATAGCCTGCAACCTTATTTCAAGGAAAACAAGATATTCACTAAACCAATCTGATTGAGTAAACATTGTTGATAGATGGATGAGTTGCAAAGGCCATACCATTGCAATAACAGGTTTTGGAAGACGCCGAATTTGTACCTAATGTCATAAAAAAATACCTTTTAGTATCCTAAAATGAGAAAATCAAAGAGAACCTCTACTTAGGTAACACTAAGTTTGGTGTCATTGGAAATCAAGACTAATCCTTGTGGACGAAGTGAATTACAACAAAAAATGTAAATTAGTAACTCAGCGCTACACAATTTTCTCCAATTTGGCAATGACTCATATATTATCTAGATCACTTATGGCATTTTTAATTGATATACGGAATCAGTTCCGTAAGAAAAAGTATTCACCTGTAAATCAAGAACATTTAAGCGGCCGATATTCTCAAAGTCAGCATAGCCGTCCTTGCTTCTCAGAGCTTGATCACCACCGCTGCAAAATGCTTTCGTTCCCTTTCAACAGCATTAAAAACCATTTCATAAAAAACCAGTTATGATTGACAGATTATTTAAGTCCTCAGAAAGAAAAAAAGAAGTATATTTTGGCTACCAAATGTAACATGTAGTTGCCATTAATTAATTACCGAATCAAGCAATCGATTAATTTGACAAAATTTCCCATTATCCACAACTAAGTCATTAGGATCAGCTTCACAAGTTACATTTGATAGAAACTTTTTGGAGATAAATGTATACCTTTCCGGTAAGAATGATAACTCCCACAGCACTATCATCTCTGGCATCGTTGAATGCATGAATTAGCTCCTTAATCGTGTGTGGCCGAAAAGCATTCCTGCGCAGTTTTGAGAGGTGCAACCCTTTTTATATAGAGAAAATTAAATTAAATAAACAAAACAAGTGTACGATTCAATACTAGAATGGCAACAGCTACGATCTTTAATTCCAAATAGAAATTGGCGCTCCTATCCGATGCATAACTGTCCTTCAAAATGATGAGTCATTAGCATTTGTGATTACAGAACACTCACCAAACTAATCAAATCATAAAAACTTGACATCTTGCGAAACCTCTGAACCGTAAATTGGTGATGGCAGCTTTACGACTAAGTTTGGTTGCTCAATAAAAACTTTACAACTAAGTCAACACGATGTTGGTGAGTGCTCATAGATTGTGACAATTTTTCTTATGTAAATTGGGACTAAAAAAACACTAACATTTGGAATTAGACATTGTCAACATTATTGCGAATTGATATTGCGCGCAATTAGCATTACCAATCCTAAATTGATCCAACTATAAACTTCACATTTTCTTCATTCGTGCCTCAACTAGATGTAGTGCATTTTACCTTAAATCACAATATTCTAACGAATTGATTTTTTCTTTTGTGAAATTTTAGCTTTTCCAAACGAAAGGCACCATCATCATGCAAGGTGATTTGTAGTAATGCTAAACACCTACTCTCAATTGTGCCATGTCATCTGAGATGGCGCGAACCGAACATGTGCTGGAATAGACATGAAATGTAATCTTACAAAGAGTAATTATATAAGTAAAGAAAGTCATGTAGCCTCTACAAATGCCTATATTGTTACATCACGTCTGTGGACCTTTTCTTTGATTAACACTCAAAATTTAATCACATAGTTTCTCATACAGTTTACTCACATGACAATTCGGCTGGTAAACCATTTTACCTTTCCTAACTAGTAAAAACCACCCTTGCATATGAACTCAAGTTTTTATGTCTTTTTCTTAGAAGCTGAAATGCATTTGGCTACACAGATTCGAAGCTGGATATATATATATATATATATTTGGCACTTGGACTAAAATTGCTTAAAGTTTGAATCCCGCTTTCTTCATGGCCAGATAAAAACTAGCTTTTAAGCTGCAACCGAACATACCCACAGTCTGCAAAATTCCTATCATGATTAAATGATACAGAACCAGTTTTGTTGCATTTTTAAGCTCAAGATTTTCTGCTACATTTTGTTAAGCTTTCAAGTTGACCTGTTCTAATAAGCTGAAAGTTTTTTCACACTTAAATGCACCCAACTTTTTCTATCATTAGAATAAGCAATCTTTTCATATTATAAAAACTGCAACCAACCAAACCCATAAAAAGTTATTATAATTATTTTAAAAAGAAAAAGTAACCTTAGCTATGGCATCACCAACAGCTTTCTCATAGATAATATCCGTAAATTCTTTTCCATTTTCATCACAGGGGATGATTTTCCAAGCAGGGAGATGAGTTGGCACTTGGCCGTGGACCCGGTGATACGTGTCATTCGTCGGCGAAGCGGTGCAGTTGAGCAGCAGCCCAATCGGAGCGCCACCGGAGGAAGTGACCGGAGAGAGGTGGCCGGCGACGGAGGCCAGTCGCCTTCTCATGCTGTTCATGTCTCTCTCTGCCATTTGCTCAGAGAGATACAGAGAGAGAGAGAGATGCAGCTGGGATTGGACGTAAAGCGGATGGGGGAGTGTGAGGATCACATGAGACACGGACGGAGCATGCGGGGGAGAACCACCGCCCACATGGCACGTTCTCAGCGCTTGAGATTTATATATACAACCCGTCTACGTGTTCAATTCAACGGCTGGCATGGGCATCCTCCAATTTGGAAATGAAATAATAATAATAATAATAATGATGATATAAATAATCATTTATTATAAGAAGTTATTTTGTGCTTTATTTGACATTATTTATGGTATGAGTACCTGGTTATTATAAGAGAGAGGGAGTAATATGACACGAATAAACATCACACCTTCTCGGTGTACATTTCAAAGCCATGGAGTATTCTCACACCATGGAGTATCAAAATTTCACAAAATAAGAATAACAAAAGAAAATATAAACTGCGAAAGAACTCACTGTTTGTATGGGTTTTGACCAAAAGATTCTACTGCATGACCAATGCTGATGCCAGGGCAAAAGATTAAATAAATGGCAACTCCAACATAAAAGAGCCCAACAAATTAGGAAAATCACATTGTGTACGCATTCATAGTCATTGTAAACTGAACTGAACAGAAGCCTACATGACTAGTTATTCATAATTTATACTACAGGCATGTAAATATACAAGCGATCATCTAATTAGTTCAATCAAAATTGACTCTTTCTCCGGTAGAAAATATATTCCAGAACAGAGTCGCACAAACGTACAAAAATGATGTCAATAACAAGAACCCTTGGAACGAGCCCACCAATTCAACAAAATAACCAGTTCCGATCGTTCCAACAATAGCAGCAAACGACCCTGCAGTGTTCGACATGCCTACAATGAAAACAAAGCAAGTATGATTACTCATTCAAAAAAACCATATATCTATTAACTGAATAATCTTTCAGCTCGTGTAAATAATAAACACTTCCGAGAGGAGCCTTTCTCTTCTAGGCCGTGGCCACATAAGCACAAAATAAAGTTCATCAAATATGAATTGAAATCGAAAAAGTACCGTGTAGAACGCCAGAGTACTGTGGTGCTATCTCCTGGTTTCAGCAAAAGCAAGAGATGCGGTCAGATATGTTGAACAAAAAGGCTTCTTGGTTGTAGTGCACTCTTGTGCAAGTTTCACATTGCTTCTGTTTTTGCACTTTTGTTCTTATCGTATAAATAAGGTAAAGATTATTTTGTAATCATATAATTTATTGCATGAATTTAGAAAATGATCATATAAAAAACTTAAGAAATACCAAGCTAGTCCATGCTTACGAATAATCACAAGAATTTACTCACCTGAAGGTTCACAAGAAAACCCAAATTACTGAAACACTTGAGCCCAACAGCTAAAGATAGCCAAGCGGATGCTGTTGATGGATGTCTAGCAAGCGTTAGACCGATGAGAGAAATCGCAGGACCCACAAAGCCAATTGACTGCAAGAGGGAAAAAAAAAGATGCTATATAATAATGCTTAGTTATCACATAGTCAAGAACAATGTCCAAACTATGTCCTCAAATGTCTCATTCAACAAAGTACGCTCAGTGAATGTTTATAAAAGGTGATATTGAAGTATCACGGGAAAAGCAAAAACCAATTATACTTCTTAACGAAAAAAGGTGGATATATATAAATCTGGAAATTTACTGCAGAAACCATGACTAGATAGTGGCAAGGAAAACAAAGATAAAATTATTCTTCTTTTCTAAAACCCTAAATGCTAAACAATATTAGAGTCAATTTGTGTTACAATATGCATCTTACTGAAGCTTACTTTTGAAACCTCTTGTCATGAACTTTCCATGTTTTCGCAATTTCCCTACAAGTTACCACTTTTGCTTTCTCCTTACCTTTTATAAGTCAATAATTCTTGCCTAGAAAAATAATTTCCTTTAAGCCCCAGACACTAAATGAACTCTATGCAAATAAATAATTTATAGGTATGCTTAGTAGAGATACACTATAAAACTGTAATAAGTAGAAGAACCAGAACATACTAATTATTTCACACTCTGGGGGAAAAAAAACTATTCTGGAGAAATGCATTTATTAGTAGTTAATTTATCCTTAAACTAAAGCGGTGCAATAAAATTTGAATATAATATTTCTTCACCTGCATGATCTTGCGAGTTAAAGTGATACTCATGCCTCTTTTGATTAACATGTCTGATGCTGCACCAGCAAAGTAGCCTACTAGTGCCATAATACTCCACGGAACAGCACTAAACCAAGCTGCTTGTCGGATGTCAACGTTATATACCTGGAAAAAAAGAGGGCATCATTTCATCATTTTCAGATATACAAGTAATTAAGTATGAATAAGCTGCGACTTATCTAGGTGAGAGTTGACTTACTGTTTTAAAGTATATGGGCATCCACGACAGGAAAAGAAAGTATCCCTACGTGAGAAAGGGAGAAAACACAAGAAGTATAAAGAAGATCGTAAAGGAGTATCTACGTTTCACTATAACACATTGAATATTAGCATTTCCTATCAACAAAATAGTACTTGAAGCACTTGGCAACATATGCATAGATATGTATAGTACCCAGCTTTGCATCATATTTGCAACAATTAGGGACCAAGTTGGCATCTTAGAGAGCAAGCGCCTAAAAGGGGGGATTAGCCTGGTATTTTTTGAATCGCTGGCAATCATGAACGACTTTGTGCTGTTGCTTCTTATATATTCCAACTCGTATCTTGATAGTCTCTGGCTTTGATCAGGAGTGCTTGAAATGTTTGATAGCCATAACAAAACCCAAAGAAACCCAAACGATCCAAATACCATAAATGGCCCAAATACACCGAACCAGGACATAAGAACCGGAGAAAGCATGAGCCCAATAGCATTTCCAAGCTGAAACCCTGCCAATGCAAGTCCAACAGCCCTCGATCGTTCAGTTTTTGGAAACCATCTAACAAAGAAGGTTAAAGCAAATTATTCAACATATCAATTTGAGAACCATGAATCAAGTGCCACATCATCAACATTGGGAAAGAAAGTGTTACAAATTTAATACCTCAGTATCATATTGTTCATGCAAGGAAGAGCCACGCCTTCTGCAACGCCCACAAGAACTCGCATAGCGAGTAATGCCCATAAAGAAGTCTCGGCAGCCCGAGGGGTAAGAAACGTTGCCACTGACCATAAACCCACACCCCATGCCAAAACCTTCTTACCACCATAATAGTCCACCAGAGTACCCCCAGCTATTGGTGATATTAGGTATCCCCAGAGAAAAGAGGACTGCAGATAGTGATTAATATAGTCAGATACAAAAGAACAAGGGCAGCGAAGATTGAGCAACACCACTTCAATGCGGCTAGTCTTTTCGATATATCAAGAGTACGTATAAAACATACATAACACTGCAGAAGCACACAACAAACAAAAGAAGCTCTTTAATAATACAACTTCCCCGTTTCACAAAAAGAAATACAAAAGTCTCATTGCGGCTCTGGGGTTTCTTAATTTCTCCAAAAACGACGAGCACTGATTTCTCTTTTTTACCCAGAGAAATAACTTATTTTTCATCACTATGACACCAGTAGCTGTACATTCTATCAAATCCTTATTATCTTCCTCAACCAGTATTAATTTTGGATCCTGAACACACGACATCCAGCAGGAATACGAGGTCACCAAATAACTTGCACTCGAAAAATGTAAAGTCAAAAAACCTTTACCCCTTTCAACTATTACCCTTTTTCAATATTAAAGGGGCAAGGTGGAGAAAGCATTCAGTGAGTAGTCAACCTAACAACGTATTACGACTAGCATATACAGAGTATAATAGAAACAATTAACCACAACAAAATCCCTAGACATGAGCTAAAACCAGATTAAAAAAAGTAGTCCTTTCAAACCATAAAGAACATTAATCACTAAATTCCAATTACAGAACTTCACAATCACACAACTGACACCGAAACAAACTTTCAGCACAGCAACACAAAACACGCGAATTATATAACCAGGCACTCAAACTGGTTCCCATATTCGAAAAAACACAAGACCTGGACGACGCCTGCAAAGGACTGGCGCCAGCCGTTGGCAAGGGAAAGAGGAACAATTGCCACAGACATAACCACTCTGTCCGCATTGCACAACACCAGCGCCACCGCTATCATCGCCACCACCTTAAACCTCTCCGACCCAACAAACTCCCAAAAACTCGGTTCCCCCACCACCTTCTCCTCCTCATCACCACCCAACAAGGCGCTGCTATCCGCGACCGACCGAACAATCCTCGAACAACTCGATCGAACCAAGATTCGACGTTTAGCGTACGAGATCGACGTTGTCGATCCAACGAAGGGTTTGGGGTTAGGGATAGGAGAGCGAGGGGATTGAGATGGCTGTTGGGGGTTAGGGTCTTGGGTGGTGGGGAGGGAAGGGGAGAGAGAGGATTGGGGGAGAGTGAGAGAGAGATTCATGGTGTGGTTGAGGGAGATGAGATTTAGAGACTAAGAATTTGGGAAACGAAAATTTAGAAATTAAGAAAAAGTTGGCCATGGAGGACAAAAGGGTGCGGGTTTTGGAATAAGTTAGAAGCAGGGCCATGATGATGGAGGATAGTGCTTATCTAGTCACACAGAGAGAGAGAGAGAGAGAGAGAGGATAGGGGAGATGATAAACTCATTCCCTACCCTTATTCTCCTGTATTTTTAGAATACGATTGGTATAATATTTTCAAACCCAAAGTATACATAGTTTATGCAAATTGCTTTTTCCCCCTCCCCTCACATCCCTATGTTCCACCATTTCCTTGCCAAATTTACTATTTTATCTTTGTTTTTTTTAAATAATAATTATTATTTATTTAATTAACTTATTACATTTTTTATTTATTAAATTTGATTAATTATTTATTTTCTAATATTATTTTACTTTATTTATTTAATATTCTTTAGTTCATTTTTAT
>MKEJ01069669.1:0-10591 GCA_001753735.1 Embelia ribes | reverse complement strand
ATTCCTTTTTAAATGTCATTTTAGAATTTTTTTATTCCTTTAAGTGTTCATTTAGAAAATTAATAAAGTATTAATTTATTTTTTCCTTCTAATTTTACCTCATTTAATGGATTAGAGTGATATATTTTGAGTATTTAATGAAGGGTAGCTAAGTAAAATATTATTTCTTTTCTCTACAAATGAGGCCAATTAATAATCTTCTTAATTTTACCCCAATCAATAGATTAGATTGATTTATTTTGAGTATTTAATGAATGGTAGTTAAGTAAAATATTATTTCATTTCTCTACAATTGATGCCAATTAATGATTTTTTTTAATTCATGTGCTCAAACCTAAAGTGATAATTTAAAAAGAATGGAATGAGTACTATTTAATAAAATATTGCATATACTACATAAAAGCAAAAACTAAAATTATTTTGAATAATTTTTAATAAAAATAGATGTATTTTAATTTTTATTTATTAGATTTTTAAGTATGCATCATATAGAAATTTCGACGTATCTCCTTAAACTCGTAACACTAATTTGTGTTCTTGAAAATTAATATGATATTTGAATATTTTGTTAAATTTAGTAGATATGTTAGCAATTGTAAGTTATAACTCCTTAACTTTTGATATTTTTATTTTAAATTGCTTAAAAATTATTTTTATGATAATTATCAATCCAAATATTTACAAATACAATATTATCTCTTAACAAAAGATATGTAAGTTAAAAATAATTAATTTACCATTTTAAGTATGATGAGTTTTGTTACAAATAAATAAGAAAAAGAATAAATTTGAAAGAAAAAATGGATGATACAATTTTGAGTTGGTATTTTTTATAAAGTAAAAACTAGCTAAGTTGAAATTTTCTCAACTTAGGAGATTAGGCAACCATTTGCACACTAGTTTGTAGCTGTCCCTGGTCGTGTACATTAGCTAAAAAAGTAGCGGAAAAATATTTTGTCAATATTTTATACTATGTAATTTTGTTTGAATATTATTATATTATAATGTTGGGTGAGAAAATGACTTTCGATAAGAATGAGTGGCGTCAAAAAATTCACGTAAACGACCCGACGTAATGTCTTATTTTGTTCCATTTAACCTATCCCAATTTATTGTAATTTTTAAGACTTTGATGAGGATGATGATGATATTGTTATATGTTGTCATCAGCTCCCGATGAATTGCAGTTCACCCTTGACTACATTGACTTAATCTTTTTATTCAAGTTAAAATCCTTAAGAAAAAAGAAGAAATATTTGATGTTAATTTACATTTTTCATTCTAAATTAATAATTTTTTCTGTCTATATATATCGATAATTTTTATTATATAGTAACATAGGGTATTTTGGTGATTTATGATGACAGGATGATATGGCGGGTACTCCAATACATGCAGCCGCAGTTGATCAAGTACATTCCACAACAAATCAACCGGATGCACCATCAGCAGGAGACATTGGAAATTCTACAAAAAATGAGCTGCCAAATAATGAACATAATCATGTGGAATAATCTAAATGAACACAAAGCAAAAAAAAAAGGATGGGAAAATTAAGTAGACATGCAAATTAATTTTGACAAGAATTGTTCATCTACAAATATTCCACCTTTATAAATACAGATTCTACTAGTAGTATATTCAGTTTGTTTGAGTCTATAGATAAGATAGTGTATATGATTTCCTATTTATACACTTAGTTAGCTTGCATTCCTTTCAACCTTTCTTGAAAACTACATAATAAATTAAGACATATATTGAACATTCCTAAAGGTGCTTGAAAATGTTTGTCAATATTTATGTCTATATCTATTTCATATGGTTTGTATTCATTTACAAGAAAAAGTTGGTCGTTGACAGTGTTTATGCGTCTTCAAATCGTAAATTCGGTTCAAGTTGATTGTGACTCACACATAAAAGCAATAAGTAGGAAAATTTCAGCGTTTTTTTTTCTTAATAAGCAATGTGTGTATCGATCTACACGTATACTCAAGGTGCAGTCAACCATCCTTTATATCGTCAGGAATATTATAGATTCAGATTATTAATCGGACTGATCTTTTGATGTCGAATGCTTTTGAGAAACCACCCCTATTCTTATTTCTTTAAAAATTCAGATAAATATGCAACATAATGCGAATCTAAGATAAATTGTGCCCTAAAAACCCACTATGTGACCTTATTTTTGGGCACCACTTCTAGTCGGAAGTTGATACTGCTAAAAAGCGATAACAACGAGACTAAGATCTATGGGTTAGGGATGTTTGATGGGTGGAAGAAGTAGGGAGAAGAGCGAAATGAGCCATAATGATTTGCAGCGGGAGCAGTTATAAAGGAAAGAAGGAACCAAAAGGAAAAAAATTATAGTTTTCCAAAAACAAGGGATTTGCTCTCCATACAAGAAATTTTTTTCTTGTAACATGCATGAAATTTTTGTACGATATTATTATATTTTGAGAATAAGATTACTGTAATATTAAGACAATTTATTACAATAAATTTAATTAAAAATAGTGATAGTATATTGTTCTGAATTTGTAGTATTTTGTTCTCAAAATACAATAATTTTTGTATTTAACCAGCAAAAAAAATCTTGTATAGAGAGGACTTTCACAAAAACAAGGTCCTTGACTGGGTGACTTTGATTACTATATTCTTAAAATTGTTCCCTCCAAAATTATATTTGTTTTAATCACAATTGTGCTATTAAATTAGAATTTTAAAACAATCAAACTAACTATAATATAAATTAATAAGATTATAAATATATATATCTATGTATCAATTTACTATAATAGAAATTATTAAAACTAATTTTTTTTGTAATATACAACACAACCCTAAGATATACATACATATATATATTTTTGTATAACTATATAATAATTTGTTCATAATAGAAATGATTAAAATAATATTTAAGAATATTTTTTTTAAATATAAATATGTTTATAAATTGATTCATACTAATCTAAAATTCTCCATATATTTTTAAAATATTATCATAATCAACATTAATTTTCACATATCCAAAACTAACATAAATAGATCTTAAGTTTTTTGTAAAAATATTATTATAGTATAAATAAAGTTATTTCTCCAACTATATTAACTATAATTGCGTTATTTGTCTGCACAATTGCTTAACAAGTATTCAATAAAAATTAAAATTTTAAAACAATAAAACTATCATAATAGAAATTATTAAAATTATATACATATATATTCACTTGTAATAATAGAAATTGCTAAAACTAAATTTCCTATTAAATCACGCACAACCCATAAAATACATATTAATCTTTACAGTAAGGCGCCATTTGTTAGTTTAAGGTCTATAAACTTGAAACAATGTGTTTAACAATGTAGCGAACGTTAAGGAAACATTTGGTGAGTTTAGGCATTCAAACGACTTTTCAGGAATGATAAATTTTGAATAAGAGTTCGGTATTTTAAGTGTAACTTTTAAATCATGAATCCGATGAAAGCCCATAATATCCCATTGGAAAGATAACTGAATTTGCTAAGACTTCTATATTTTGAGGATAGACCAACTCGAAATCGAAAAGGGTCAAAGTAGGTATTGAAGAATTAGAAATGCTATTTTGTTCAGTCCTAAGTTTTCGTTTGGACCAATGGATATTCGTCCGGATGAAAAGAGTGTCCAATGTCTCGTCTAACCTCCGTATGGTGCCTGTCCGAAGGAAGACATCTGGCGGATATACCGACGGACACGTCACTTTATAAAATCATTTTCATGTGTTTTAATGTCAGTTTTTACCCCCGAATAAGTTATATGCATAATGAAAGAGCGGGAGGGGAGGGGGGAGGAAGAAAGAGGAATTTTGAGCTAAGAAACCACAATCCTTGGTGATAGATCATCCCATTTGACAATCTAAACAAGGATTAGCGTTCCTCTCTTTACTCCCGTCGTATCGAGGTAAATTTCTCTTAAGTTAATTCTGTATCTCTATGATTCTTAACAAACCCTAGTTGTGTATATTGATGTGATAAGACTTAATTAACCAATTGAGAGTGAAATATATATGTTTTTCATACAGGTGATTCGTTTTCGTTAGTGTTCGGAGAGAGAAAATTCTAGGGTTTCGTTTAGGTGTCTTTTCGAGAAAATTTCTATGCACAATCACAGGTGCGGTTAAAATTCACTATATTTGTGGTTAGAACCACAAGTGTTTGTCTGATTGTGTTCATGAGTTGTGATTATGCAATTTTGTGCCCATGAGTTGTGATTATGTAATTTTGAGCACTAATGTATAGTAAAAAATTGTATATTATTATGAGTAGTGTAAATTTGGAAAATTGAGTTGAGTTGTGTTTGAAATAAGAAAATGTAACGAGAACATTTGAATTGAGCAAATAAATTGAGTTTTACGTTTAGAGGGTTTGAGGACTAGCCCTCTAAACAAAACATTTCTATTGAAGTGAATAAATTGAGTTCTACTTTTAGAAGGTGAGAGAACTGACCCTAAATTATTGGTGCACAAGAGGGTGCAATGACTAACCCTCTAAATCTTTAAGCGTAAAATCACGGGAGAGGCACAACCCATAAAGAGTGTGTTAAAATGAGGTATTAAACTGTGAACCTTAAGAATTGTGCATTGTAAATGGTGGTATAATTATTGAGTTCATATATTGCATGTTCACAAACATGTATTTTCTTTTTGTTCTACTTGCAAACATAGTAAAACTAACCACCTATTTGGGTTTATTTTGTTATCTCAAATAGGGGCGGGAACAGGTAGAGTTCACGTATAGGATTAGAGTTGGTGAAACCCATTCGAGTCTGTGGGTAGTAGTTCTATTTTTATCTTAAAGTTTCAAGAATAATATTCAATTTATTTCAAAAACTGTAGGCCGTCAAGCGAAGATAACATTTTAAGATTTTAGTGTTTTCAAATAAATGGGCAAATTGTGTTAGCCCAAGCAAATGTTTTATGAGATAAGCAAATGATGTTTATTTGAGAAATTTCATCTTTCAATATAAGAGATGTTGTGAAAGTCATGTGCTCGGAATGTGATGTGAAATTCCGAAGCGTGACACGAGGTCGGGGAGAGTCAAATGTATACAATCTTACCCTTGTTTCCAGAGTGGTTTATAACAGGACGAACCCATGATACACAAGTCGCAATGGAGGCGTACATGGCTTTAACTTATAGAAATTCAAATTAGGATTTTAAATACAACCAAAATTAATTTCAAGATAGGTCGGATAAAGAGCAACTGTAATAATCAGATGCCATGTAAACACATGTATTATGTAATAAAGAGATTATGCAGAAATAGATACATAAATGCTATAAACACTAATGAGATAACAAATAGATTTCTCTCCTTTAATTTACTGGCTAACCTCTTGTATTCGACATTAACAATTCCGAGTCCCAGGATATAAGTGTCTAATCCTTTGTTAGCCATGGCCCGAAAAGCTCTGCTGCTTATCACAAAATCTGTCTGATTGCTATTGTTGTAATCGGTCACCAAAACTACTGTCCCATGTCTTGTACAAAGGGTCGTGTTCATGCATCTCATCTGGACAAAATTAAACCGACTTAAGTTACAAATTAACAATATGGACAGAAAAAGTATGAAAGGAAACTCTCATGGCCTGTTTGGAAATGCCAAACGACTCAGACTTTACAGTTTTTTCTCTTTCAGTTTCATTTCCTCTGGACTTGTTCAAAACGATTAGTACATAAAAAGTTTTGTGTTCAAAATTATTTCGTTGTTTCTTGCACTTTGTATGATTCATGGTTTGACATACCAATCACAACAATTTTTTCTTTCATGAAATAAGAGTACTTAGCCTTTGAAACAAAAAAGGGCAAGCTTGGGGATACGCACTTGTTGTGGGGCATCTCACTCGCCCATTGTCATCATGTTGTTATACTTGCAATGTAGGAAATTCCTACATACTTGTTCGAAAGTGAAACTCTACCCATCCGATATTTCTATGTATTCCTTCCATTCAGAAACAATAATTTTCATTGTTTCATTAATCTAGGTATAATTAATTTTTGGTTTATTTAATATCCCTTTCCTTCAAAATAGTGCAAATTTGGTTTCCCTTTTCTTCAATTTATTTCCCTTTTTAAACTTCTTTCCATCCAAACATAGAAAAATTAATTGCTGGGAAACCAAGTTATTTTTTTTCCTTCGACGTATAGGGGAACCAAACACGGCATAAGAGATGCAACTATTAGAAAGCAGATACAGATAACACATTTTTCTTTTTCTGGCTTCATAAATCATAAGTAAAAACATCAAACATTCATAGTCTCGGAGCAAACATATAAACGAACCTGAAAACATGAGCCACAACCAGCTCCATTTCTGAAAAGGCTTGGAATAGCAGCCGCCACGTGTCCGGCGTTGAAGCCCTCGGCTAAGGCTCCATACCCACAAGCCCCAGCTGCATCAAACCAAAATTTTTAAAATTACCCATTTCATATTTCAACAAACTATCTTCCGGGTCTATGCTAATTTTGTGTTTTCTAAAACAGAAACCACATAGATTGGAAACAAATTCGGGAAACAATAAACTTGAGTTGATTCTTTACTGGACAGGGTTGCATCAATACCAAAAATTTTAAAAATTCCATTTTTATATTTTAGAATCCTATTATAGCTGCTCTACAGTGATAGGAGTCTACATTATGGAGATTGCACTCACCGGTGTCCATATTGAAAAAACCTTTTAACAATAAATAATCATCATATTTTATCATATGAAAATACATATTTCATAATCTGTTCTCTCTCTTTGCTACTACGAACACCGCCAATCTGCCACCCATCACCGCTTCTAGCTATCGGAGAAGGAGATGGTGAAGAATATATCTATGTATGTATATATACACATATACTTGATGAAATAATATTTTCCATTCATAAGGGGAGCGAACAGTCCTTTCCTTGATCAAGAAGAGAACTGTAGCTCCCACCCCTAACTTTTAAACATTTTAACTTTATTAACTCCAAAAAAGTTACAATGCGGGTGTAAATGGGCTTTTTATGGGGTGGTAAAGAAAAGTAACTAAAAAAAGAGAGGAAGTTATTGAGTTGAATCTGACCGGACAAGTAAGCTGATCTGGCAAAGTATGCAACTTTGGATTGATGCACGCAGCGGTCACAAGCACCTTGGGAGGAAGAGAGGAGAGAGAAACAGAGGATGAAGATGAGAAATGGAACCATTTTATTTTTAGATGGATTTGATTTTGATTTTGTTTTTGTTTTTGATTTTGTGAGAGAGAATGGTGTAAGTAATAAGAGGGGGTTGAGTTAAATTGAAGAGAGTGATGGTGGTACAGTGCAGTATAGTACAGACAGAGTGATATGACATACAGTACTTTGGTTGGACTTTGGGCCACTTTTTTAAAATTCAAACGGAACGGACAGCAAATCCTCCTACCCGGCGCCAAAACAAGAACATCCGCCATTCACGTTTCATTTTTGCCCTCAAATTTAGGGAAAGAGTGATGAGAGCGTGTTGTTGATTACGTTTCTATTGAGCGATAAAAAATCGAGCAGCAAGATGATGTTGTTCACCGTGACTGACAGCATTTATGTGTCCTCAAATTTATTGTGTGTTTACAAGGGTTCATACTTATCAGCAAGGTTTTCAAAATCGGACCGGTTATTAAATCGGTGAAGGCAATAGTTTAAGGTTTAATGGTTCGACCGGGGTTGAACCGATTGTGATTAGATAATATTTTTTTAATTTTAATATAGTAATATATTAAATAATATCTAACAAAAAAATAACATAATATGATTAATACCACATAATTTCATAATATTAAAAAATATGAATAACAAAAAAATAATATAATATAATTAAAAAAATTAACAGCAATAGAGGTGAAATAAAATTTTTAATTAAAAATATAATAACAAAATATTTCAATATTTTTTATTTTTCTCTCCACTATCTTTCTTTCTTTCCTTCCTTTTCTTTTCTTTTCTTTTTCCCTTATATCTCTCCTCTCCCTCACACGGTGCTATCTCTCTCACCTCTCGGACTCTCTCCCTCACCTCTCACACGGTGCCACGACAACGCCACCATCGCAACCTCGCCACCGGCCCAAATTACTGAACTGGTCCAAATCGGACCCAAACCGATTTTGATTGGTTTGGCCGGTTTGTGATTAGTTCAACAACTTTTTAACCCGTTTTGCGTATGGTCGGTTCTGGGTATGTTTCCGACCGGCTTAGGTGTCGGTTCCCGGTCGGACCGGTCCGATCCGATTTCAACTTCCTTGCTTATTAGGCATAACAATCAAACAAAGGGTAAATTGCACTTTGCCCTACCAGTTTTCTGACAATTTCAATTAACCTTCTAACATTTTTGAAATTATGGTTTAACTCCTCGAAATTTCAGATCAACTAGCAAATTGCGCACTAAGTCAAGTATAAAGACTTAAGAAATTGTGATAAAATACTCTTAGTAATAAAAAATTACATGTGAAATAAAACTTTGTTGCTTCGTCCACTTGACCAAATTGCTGTTCATCCATCATAGATAATTAAGCACCTTAAAATAAATGCAATCCTATTCTCCTATATCCCACGCAAAATAAAACTCAAAAACCTATAAATGAAGTAATCTTTAAATGATCCACAAAATTATCATAACTACCACAGCCAAAGTCTCTTGAAAAATTAAACAACGGAGCACATAACTCACAATTTATTAAATTTCTAACCCTCACCAAGAAAAGAAATGAAAGGAAATTGATAAAATAAGAGGGTGAGAGACCCAATTGTTTTCCATTGTCGACATTTTTTTACATTGGTGGGGATACTTAAGTATTTTAATAAACTTAAAAAGTAGAGTGTAAATTGAAATTATCAGGAGGGGTAAAGTGTAATCTACCGTTAGAATTGTTGAAAAAAGTTTGTTGTATCCCCACCAATGTAAAAAATTGTAGATAAATGGAAAACAATTGAGTGTGGGTCCAAATTATTCAAGTGTCATTGACAAAATATGGATACAGCATTTGAACACTGATTGCTCTTCCTTTCAATAATAAACAAGTCAATCCAAATTGAGGTAAAAAAATTAAATTCAATAATTTTTATACAATTTATAGATGTATGTGTGTATTATGTATTTGCATTGTATTTGATAAATATTTGATTGTCAGATATTAGTCTACAAGGGCATTGTTTTTATTTCCATTTTATTTGATAAAAAATGAGTCTTTTTCTTCTTAGATCAGATTGAGAACCAAAATCTCAAATATAATAATTTACAAGGGCAAATATGAGGACAACAAATTAATTCAGAATTTCTGGACGAAATATTAGTCTTGGATTATTCACTAAGTTTTTTAGAAGTAATTTCTAAGCTCTTTTAAAAACATATTTTGAATTTTTTTTAGCTTAATCTAGAATTGTATATAAAAATTTTAGATAAGTAGAAGTAGAAAAAAAATTGTATGAGATTTCTCTAAATAATAACGTAATATGTGTCAGTTAACATATTTCTTTAGGTTTATAGAATGTTTCATTGTAAGCAGCTGAGAGATTTTTAAAAGTTGTTCTCTAAGTTTTTTTATAAACAGATTATTTTTTGAGAAAATATTAGTCTTAGATTGTTCTCTTAACTTTTTAGAATTTGTTCTCTTTGATTTATTGTAAATAGATGTTGATTTTTTTTTCAACTTAATATATATGAAAATTTAGATCCATTTATTTTTAACTTGTTGGGTTATATATTTATTTGTATGTCATATATCAAATGAGGAGTCAATTCACAAACCGATTGTAGGGATGGAATTTGAATCAATTGAAATGGCTGATGAATTTTGGAACCAATATGGTCGTGAAATAGGATTCGGTGGGCGAATCGAATACACTTAAAAGAGCAAGAGTAAGAACGACCGAAAAACGGTGCTATGCAGGTCATACGTAAATTCTCGAGCCGGCTTGAAGGTTGAAGATAAACGACGCTTAAACTCCAAGCGTCATCCGAATTCAAGATGTGAATGCCCTGTTAAATTAGTTCTTGGTTTCAATAAGAAAAAAGTGAAGTTTTACGTGAAATCCTTTGTATGAAATCATAACCACATACTAGAGAATAATGGAATTGTTCATTTTCTTAAAGTTCACCAGTCTATTAATCCAATTCAGGCTCGAGCAATTGATATTGCATCTTGTGTGGGACTTGGTGCTTCTGCAATGCATCGATATATGGCAATTGAAGCCGGTGGTGGTAACCATGTGGGTTTTATTGTTCATGAAATAAGGACACAACTCCGATCTAAGAGAATGAAGAACCTGGAATCTAGTGAATTAACTACAGTCCTAGCTTATTTGCTTACTTTGATTTAAAAAAAAAAAAAAAACTAGTCAAAGCCCCTTTGTTCTTCAGACATTTTCAGTTTGATTGTGACAAACAAATAACAAATTTCTTTTGGACCGATTCAAAGATGATAGTAGACTACCAAGCTTTTAGTGATATGGTGACATTCGACACCATATTTGTTATAATAATCAGTTGCAACCATTGGGTATTTTTACGGGGTATTATAATCATAGGCAAACGGTGGTCTTTTGGGGCAACTTTGT
>MKEJ01069665.1:0-11066 GCA_001753735.1 Embelia ribes | reverse complement strand
AAACCAAAATAAAATAAAAAATGAAACCAAATAAACCTAACTCACATGAGATTGAACTCAACAAAGCAGCACACACTTCTCGTATATAAACCCATTTTCAATGCCTAAAGTGTCTCACATTCGTGAAAAGAAGTGAAACCCCATACTTGTTGCAACAATCTATTGCATCTTGATCTCTGATGCTACCACCCGGCTCAGCAATGACACCTACCCCATTTCCACATGCTTCTTCTACCGCATCCTTCCAAGCTGTGTTCAAAAGATAAAATTATTTAAAAGATTGAAAAAATAAATCAAGGTGTATCGCATGTATATATAACAATAAATAGTCAAAAAGATACAACACTTTCTCTATAGGAATTGTACCAAAAGGAAAGAAGGCATCACTAGCCAAAGCAGCTCCTTTAACCTTGTCTCCTGCTTTTCTTGTAGCTATCCTCAAACTCTCTAAACGGTTAGGCTGTCCACTTCCCATACCCAACATACACTCATCCTAAACAAAAAAGTTAACGATAATTCAATACTTAAGAGGTCACAAAATTTTAATTTAGAACAATAAAGGCATATTTAATGCTCATTGTCTAACCTTGGCTAGCACAATTGCATTGCTTTTGACATGCTTCACACACAACCATGCAAACTTGGCATCGTTGAGCTCACTTTCTTGCGGAGTCTTTTCAGAGACTGACTTGAACTGAATATCCACAGGTGTCAAATCATCTGAATCTTGAGCTAACCAACCACCACCAACTTGTCTGAGAGAAAGTTTCCCTTTCTCATTTTTACGTGCCTCGAGAATTCTCAAATTTTTGGATTTTCCACGGAGGATTTCAAGGCCCTTTTTTGAATACTTAGGTGCAACCACAATTTCATAGAACATCCGAGTTTCACCATCCGTTGGACTTCTAAATTCTCTAATATCTTTGGCAAGATCCTTCATATGAAGGAGAGAAAGTTACAACTGCGTATTTATTATCATCCAAGCCTTAAAAATCCCAATAAATTGGGATATGCTAAATAGAACAAAATAAAAAATCACGTCGGGTCGTTAACATGAATTTTTTTATGCCACTTATTCCTATCGAAAGTCATTTGCTCGTCCAACATTATAATAAGCAAAGTCCTTTCATTACACTTGTCTCCAAGTAGTTAGAGGTCTAACTCTACCTTTCATTTCCGTTCCCACTCCAATATTCTTGCATTTTTTAACTGATACACTCACCAGAAAGTTACAACTTACATGTACGTAACTGATTAAAAATTATAGGGAAATCAAAGAGATCATAAAAAAACGAATTTGTTCTCTTTCTCCCATCCTGGGTTTGTACGATCAAACTATTTGCTAATATCCCACTATGTTGATATAATGTTAATAGATAATATAAGCAGACAATATAAAAAATTAGAGATTTGCCATCATGATCCTCAAATATATGAAAATCCAAAATAAAAAAAATAAAAAACAAAAAAACTTTACCTCATCAACTTCTATGTTGAAGGCAACAATACCACCAAATGCACTGACTGGATCTGCTTTCACAGCTAACCTGTAGGCTTCAATAATATCATTACGAGAAGCTACACCACAAGGATTTGTGTGCTTTACAATCACACAAGTCGGTCTATGAAACTCGCACACACAGTTCCAAGCTGCATCAGCATCTAAATAATTATTGTATGACATCTCCTGCAATAAAGAGCATCATATGGTCATTCACTTTAGTTTAGATAACGAGACGAATCCGTGACCCACACGTTGCAATGGAGGTGTGTATGGCCCTAACTCATAAAAATTCAAGCTAGAGCTTTAAACGCCAGCAATATCAATTTTAGGAGATTTAAACACAGAAAATAGTTTCATTATCCCGTAGGGAACAAGCAAATACACAAGGAACATACCATCAAACACGAATTCAAGAAAAAATGAAGTAAAAAATGTTGGAAGAAGCGAGTTTGAAAATCAAAGTACACTTGGCAATTTATGCCTCACCTTCCCATGGTGTTGAACAGAAGTTGCAATACCACCAGTGTTGACCTCTGAGAGACTCTTGTCAACATAAAAGGCAGCCTTTTGATGAGGATTTTCACCATAACGAAGAGAGCTCTTCAGTTCAAGGGGCACTGTCAAGCCGGGGGGAAACTTGCCTACCAAAATGGTAACATAAATGTAGATTAAAGCATTAAAACAATACCATCCTTTCAACGTCTCAATGATATCTAGTGGATTTTATCATGTCTCATTTTGACTAAGTGGTCTAGAAATCTTTTGGTAATTTGTAAAAAGCTTTTCTTTATTAAATATTAAAATTAGAAGACAAGAACAAACAAATAAAATAGAGCAAGAATAAGAAACTAAAATATCATACATATCTTTCATGCCAAAGGATGACTAAGTCCATTTATTTAGGTCTACGTGAGATGAACAAACAAAGCCTATCACTACTAATGAAATCTTCTTTAACAGCACTTGAGAGAAACGGCCCCCAAGAGAAGAACCCCTTTGCTTACATTGCAATATATTAGGTCTGGAAAATGTTTTATGGTAACACTAGGAATAAAACACGAGTGTATTAAGTACCTTCCTCAGTCTGCTTCCACAACCATTCTGATACTGCAGAGTCATAAGTAGCAACATGTTGGAACGCCTTCCAAGCAAGCTTTCTTCTAAAATACTGATCATCCTGATTGCCTCGAAGATGTTCTAGAACAGCAGGATAGTCTTTTGAATCAATGACTACAAAAACATCCTTGTGATTCTGTAAAAATGAATATAAGTTCAAAGACAATAAACAACATGTATACTGAAGTTAACATATCAGGCTGGGTTTTCTTAGCAGAACAGGAGGATTAAATCAACTAATCACACAAAAAAGCATATCAATTCTTCCTTGAACCAAATCACTGAAAGTAAACCAAAGATATTTCACCAAGGAGCAATCTTCTACTCTTTATTTGGACTTAATTTAACAATGTTTGTTGTTATTTTATTTTTCATTCTGGGCGGACCAACTTTCTTAACAAAGACACTGGAGGCATATATATGGAATTAAATTTGTAGCATCCTCTGCCTGATCTCATCAAATCGAGATTAATTACATTGATCAATATGGAATCACCACAGCCGGAGAAAACAAGAGAGAAAAGGGATTGTGAACGCCATTTTATGCACATGACAAACTGCAGGGATCAGATTGCTCCATCCAGGAAGTGCCCCCTATCTCATATCAAATTCCATTGGGTAGAATAAAAGAACCCTTTATTTACATAATTGTTGACTAGGTTCACATGTTAGAGATAAACGGATTCAAATCATTGCATCTACCGCAAAATAAATCGTCAACATGAGATCACACGAAAAAAGAAAGTCCCTTTAGGAAAAACTGCATTAACTTGATGTGCAAGGATAACTGCAAGGGCGAGTCTTTGGTGATAAGATAGCACACCAGTGATGCACATGTATATGTACTTGCATTAAAAGCTAACCTTTGCAGCTGCTCTTATCATGGCAGGACCACCAATATCAATGTTCTCGATCCCATCTTCGAAAGATATTCCGCCAGCAGCAGAAACTTTCTCATAAAATGGATACAAATTCACCACCACTACATCAAATGTACCTGTAGTATCAATTTGAGTTGAGAAGTGTAAAATCAAATTTTGAAAAAAAAATGAAATGAAAAGATACAAGGAGCACACTATGATATATTTGGGTTGGGAGACCGAAGTAGAGAAACCAAACTACATCTAGGGATTGAATCCATAATATGATCGTATGGTTTCCCTCAATCAGATGGACTAGGATACCCAGGATATATCTACTTGTATCTCTTATATTATAAACGGAATTAAGCTTAGCCAATTGTGGTACCTTATCTGAGAATGTGAAATTAAACCTCAGAAAGATTTTCCATATGACAATCCAGGTCAATTTTTCCATAGGCATAAGAAATTTTAATAATCAATGTTCCCCTGTGGTTTATTATTTTTATATACTCCATTGTAACTAAACTAGCGTGCTCCTCTTCCGCTGTTCTAATTTCTCCTTATTTTCTGATGGTATCCGAAAGTGATTTTCAAGTAAATACTCCGATTTAGTCCAAGGGCTTTAGGGAGAAGGGAAAAAATTACTTTACCTTTGGTTTTGGTAAATCCAAATATGACACTAATAGACTGAATATAGTACATGGAAAGAAATAACTTAATGAAGTGTTGAACAAATTGATGTTCAACAGTAGTGGGACTAACCAATTCCATGCTCGTTTAAAGCTTCCATGTGATCCTTGTGGTCTCTTCTAGCAAGAATACCCCCATGAACGTTAGGATGCAAAGTTTTTACACGACCATCAAGCTGTAAAAAGACAATTGCTCTCAATAAATTACAGGCATCAAGACTCCACCAAAAAAGTTTTGAGCAAAAAATAATTGTAAAGCAAGTCATAATACATTTTAATGATGAAGAAACCCGATTTCAAAACTTTTAAACACAAATCTGGCAGACCGGCAGACCCAATGTCAAAACTTACAAAACACTGGCTGGGTGATTGCAATGTAAGGTATTTTTTTTTCAGCAGGTGATAATTTGAGCAAGGATTGAAGCCAAAGACCATTTGAACGTTGCTGATGACTTCATCTTGATAAGTCAAGCCAATGAGAAAAAATCGGAGTGTATAGAGACAATGCGAATTTTGTAAGGGTGGAAGTCCACAGCTCGGCAAAGAGAACCAAGTTGAATATAAGGTATTCTTGGTAATAAGCCTTCTGCTTCATCAATTCAGTACCCCCTGATGTGAAACATTGGCTGCTACTTGGGTACCGAATTGTTACAGGTAAATAAGAAAAAGTTCCATACTACCACTTGTTAATTAAAGATTCCAGACAAAAGCTGAGGCAAACTGATAACGAACTCATGGCTACCGAGAGGAAAAGGAATATGGGGTGTAAAAAGGAAATGAAGCACCAATTTGTTTTTGAAAGGAACCTTGTTGCCTCTAATTTCTGAATTAGTGCCATGGCAACTTTTAGCTCATCTTTTCATCAAATTATATTTGCATTATCCCAATGGAGTTCAGTAATAGAGATGGGTACACTTCCTCAGCATATATTACTTTACATGCAATCTTATTGCAATAAATTTAAGAAGCAGCCAGCTCTCTTGGTCAGAAAGGATCGAGGCATTAAAATTCGAAAAAACCATTTACTTTACACATTTAGGAGAATATCATCAGATCTCCATTTTTCATTCTCCTCAAGAAGATTCTAAGGCATGATTTAAATTAAAAAAGAAGACCCATTACAACACAAAATGTGATGTGAATAGTTTAGCTGTAACCTCGTACAATACCAATTTTTGCAATGATACAAAAATAATGGAACGTCAATGATCCAGCGAGATTGAAGAAAAAAGAAGCAGCTTACCATTTCTGGAAAGCGAGTTAGCTCTTCCACTTTAGTTACCGATATTCCGCCATTCTCCAAAGCAGATGCTGTTCCTCCCGTTGAAACAATATTGAATCTACAAGTTACAGTACAAATAAACTTCACACGGGTCACCATAGAATTCTTAAGAGATGCTCACAAGTAATCAACAAGTTACAGTACAAATAAACTTCACACGGGTCACCATAGAATTCTTAAGAGATGCTCACAAGTAATCAACTGGAAGTCTGGAACTATTTCGTAATCCATCAAATCACTTCAAACTTTTAATATCTTTTAGCTTTTCAAAGATATTAACACACCGTGATCGTAATGAGGACGAAACACTTTTTCACCGTCATAACATTTTTTAAAATTCCTGAGTTCCTAACTTTCCACAAAAAGTTCCTGATATGCAAGATTTTACAAAATTTTCCGGGAAAAAAGAAAATTTAAACAAAGCAACATTCTTCTACAATATGAATTGGAAAGAGCATGTCACTACTCACCAGAATGCAGGGTAAGAATTCCTCAAAACAATTGAATGATATCAAGTAAAGATAAATTCTTTAAACTAATGTTTCAAAACCCAATTTACTGTATATTAGCCCAAAAAACAATGAATACATCAGAGTGAGAACTCAATATCCATATAAATTCTATAACGGACACCAATTTCAACCGATACAATACCAAACAAACTTTCAAGAGAAAAACATATGTTTCAGAGAATTGAAGATATGACTGAAGGGAAACAGAGAACCAGAATGGAAAAGAACATAAAAACACTAGAATGAACTCTAGTCAATTATAATGTTATTTTTATAGAATGGATATAGGATAAACAGACAAAAGAGAAGGGTTGCTAAAACTCACCCTAATTCTTGAAGTCCATGGCCCAGGAGTGCCAAATCCGTTTTATCAGACAATGATAAAAGAGCTCTCTTACCACCTGAAACAAGTAGCAGATAATTATAGCAGTTGAAACCAATACCAGAAAAGAAGGCGAAAAGAATGACACGTGACAAAGCACACCTCTGAAAACTAAATAGTGTTTCAGAAGAACAATCCAGTTAAAAATGATACAAACAACATTATCTAACCATTACATAAAAACCTCCCACTCCCACATAACATTTTTTCTGTAGGAAAGATCAAATTGTTTCGGTATGACCAAACAAAGTTTAAACAGCTCATTTGTCATCCAAGCAACTCAAAATTGTGATGCAATTACTGACACCGAGGTCTTTCATTTATGGGAGACAACAATTGTGTGGGTTTGATGCACAACACATATGCATGCATAGTTGAGTAGAAACTACAAGAACCCTCATCAACAAGGCTTGCTAGGAACAATATTTGAGCAATATAATCCCAATAATCACATTTAAATTACAAAGGGACACCTACAATAAGATAGCCAATCCCAGCACTCATCAATGTTACATAGCTAATACAATCACTTGCAATGGTTTCATTGCTTTCTCTGGCACAAGACCAAAATTCAGGCACGCATGTAATTAGCTACAACCACAAGCCATATGCTTATACTGAGAATGACACTTCCATATCATCTAAACTTTCAATCCAATAACAGTCACCATCATCATTAAAGGGACATGGTTTGGGATTCCAGCATATGCGCAAATGTAAATTGATGGATCAACAGGAAAAGATTAGTGTGGCCTCTATGCAGTTCCAAGACAGACAAGGAAAAGTACCTAAACCAGAGCCTCGAGAGTCTGTCTTTGCTGATGACATGGCTTCCACTATAGCTTTGATAGAAACAGTTTTAAAGCTAACTGCCGGTGCTGTAGAAGTTTGGAACAACAATGTAGCAGCCTAGAAACATAGATGAAAACGCAAAAAGAAATAGGTGCTCAAGTTTTTACTAAAAAGCACAACCAATGCAACAAAATTACAAACATATACAATATTAATGTAAGTATATCAGGAAAATGAGTAAGATAGTATATGGCATTGGTACCTGTCTAACCCAACCAAGATTACGACTATTAGGTGGATGACTATTGCAGCTAAGGATGCTTTTAGGGGTGCTTGTAGTCGAGAGGCCTAGCATGTTATGTCTGTGTATTGCAAGTTTCATCAGATATGTATACGTAAATGCTTGAGTTGAAAGTGTAAAAGATGCAACATTTCGAAGATGAGATATAAGCCTAACTCTTCTTAAGAGAGGAAATAAAACCATAGTGAAAACATTTAACTTGACTATTTCCTGCAGCTTATTAAATTGATATGTACAACAACAAACCTATTAATGCACTCATCATAATGTAATGCAGTCTGATGGTTCAAAAAACTTTATTCAGTCAAACCCTTCATTAAAAAACCTAACGGAATCCCGATTTAAACTGCTCAGAGCTGAGAGATCAACAAATAAATGACAGAAAATAAAATGTACTTGAGATTCAACCTTTCTCAGCCTGGCACACACTCCACAAACTTTGTTTTTGAAAAAAAAAATATATAAGCATGGCACAGCGGAAAACCACAGCAAATGATTTCAATAACTAGCAAATGACATAAATTGTTTTCACAATTTACAATTTGCATATTAAGTATTATATCTAACCTGTTAAAGTTAAAAAAAGATTACTTTGATATCATGCTCACGGTTTATGCCTTCCCTAAAGTGTGAGCTTCTTATGTCAAATTAATGATTGTCACATAGTAAGATGTGCAAACAGTATTTCAATTTTACATGTCCTCAAGCTATTCTTTCGGTTCAAACACAAGAAAGGATTCAATTTTTAGAACAAATTCTGTCAAAAATTTCTAGTGAGTTATTTAATATGGGGACTCGTATCAGGTTCTCCTACGAACTCACAAATCCGTACTATTTTTCGCACCTTTTCTGGAATCAGTGTTATTTTTAACACCTTTTCTGGGAATAAAAGCTTATTGAAGAAAGTCAGTGATAATACATTAGTTAGGAAAAAAAGGCTATTCATAATAATATCTAGGAACCAAAAGCATTCTTCCAAAAAATTTGCGATCTGAAAGCATAAAATCCATGGGAAATATTAAAACAGAAGATAGCATCAATATCTACTCAAATTTTCGGCCAAGACAAAAAAAAAGTCATCTGTCATTTTTTCCTCGCACTAAATTACATAAACCAAAGAAAGAACTAGAATAGTCACCATACAAAATTTCAAACAACAGATAAAAATACTAAAAAGATCATTAAGACCAAACAAAAATAAAAAAGCAGTGACAATCTCCGAAATGAACTAACAAAGAGTAAAAACCAAATCTTGATGCTAAACTCAAAGATGAACACTCAAAATAATTCTTCCTCGTACACGATAAATAATTAAACCTTGGCTTCCAAACAAAGAGAGCACAACAATTACCAAAAAAGTGAAAGAGAACAAATTTTAAATCCAAAAGACCTATAGATTAATTAGAAAGATCCAAATAATGTACTTGTTTGCAACCTGCTTCTGTTTTTCTCTCCTGAAAATTGTAGCCAACAAAGTTCAGTAAAAGATTGAAGTACTTTCTTTTAAAATTAATTTTTGCTTTTTCAATGGTGCTTTTAGAAGCAGCCTTGAATTAACTATTTCCATAATTAATTATCATACTAATCTCAATAATATTTTTTCCGTTCCTAGTACTTATCTACTTTTGTTTTTTTTAACAATAAAAAACAACACTATAGCAAACATAACACTATTTATCAAAGCAAATTTTAAGCTCTTTAAACTAAACACTAGAATGATATCTGCTTTTAGAATTACTCAAACTTTTAAAAACAACTTTTGAGAAGCATATCTTGAAAATCAACGGCATTCCCAAACTAAGCTTTAATAACTGATAACAAACAGTAAAGACTAAACTTAAAAGAACAAATTTAAGGAACCTATAGGGGGAAAATCAGATGAATTTGATTAAAAATTAACCAAAAGCAAGCAAAAGAAAACAAACAGCAAAAGAAAAAGGCAAAACCCTGTCATTAGTCATTACAAACCTATAAGGGGAAATTGAATTACACACACACACACACATATATATATATATAACAAAAAAGTAAAAAGGCAGTGGCTCACTGCTAACTGTGCGGTCCTGTTTAATTCGGACCTCATTTTGACCTATCTACGTTTCGAATTGGCTATTTATCAAAAGCATAAAAATTGTAGATGATTGGATCTTCTTTCCAACGATATTTTGTAGGGCCAAATTAGAATTACGGTTAAAGAGATATAACCAAAATACAAAACTAGTATCACATTTCCTGACACTTTTTTGCTGAATGTTTCGAGCCACTTTTTAACCATTCCCCGCTTCGAATTAAATATTTCGCAAAGTATAAAAATCGTAGATACATGAAATAGATTTTCAATACTATATCATAAAGTTCAATCAGAGTTATGATTTTCGAGATATTGTCAAAAAACCAAATTATTGTCACGAATACAACTTATGTTTCCGTGGCCATAGCGAGGGGCTGTCGATGGTACAAAACTAGTGGGAGTAATAGAGAAAGAGAGGTTTGACTGATAGAAAATAATGTTGCATAAGGGTTCATGATTTTATATAAGTAAATATTGGATATATTTAAAAATGGGAGCCGTTGCAAATGCCGTTGGTAAGCACCTCGAGAATATAAACAGGCATGTTGTTGCGATGGATTTAGAAATGCACCTTGCGATGGATTTTTAAAACTCCATTGCAATCCCTATCGCAAATAAATAAATATATATTATATTTATTTGTATTTTTATTTATGTTAATTAATTTATTTATTAATTACCAACAGAATATTAAATATTTGTTGGTAAATCTATTGGTAATTAATAAAAAATATATATATTATATTTATTTGAATTTTTTATTTATATTAATTGCTTTAATTATTAATTACTAATGGATTTACCATTGGAATATTAAATATCCGTATGTAAATCCGTTGGTAATTAATAAAAAAATTAAAATATTATATTTATTTGCATTTTTATTTATATTAATTAATTTATTTAATAAGTACCAACGGATTTACCTACGGATAATTAATTTTCCATTGGTAAATCCGTAGGTAATTAGTAAATAAATAAATTAATATAAATAAAAATACAAAAAATATAACATTTATTTATTAATTAATTACCAATGGATTTATCGACTGAATATTAAATATCTGTAGGTATATCCGTTCGTAATTAATAAATAAATTAATTAATATCAATAAAAAATGTAAATATATAAATTAATGTAAATAAACATGCAAATAAATATAATATTTACTAATTATCAATGGATTTACTTACGAATATTTAATATTCCGTTGGAAAATAATCAATAAATTGATTAATATAAATAAAAATACAAATAAATATAATAAAAAATAATTATTATATTGGTAGCAAAATTAATTTACATTTTGTATTTTTAGAAACTAAATTATTATATTTAACAATTAATTATCCATTGCTAAATCCATTGGAAATAGTATATAAATTTAAAAAAAATATATTAAAATCATCTAAATAAATTTTCCTTATAAGAAAATCATTTAAAATACATTTGAAAGTCTTAATCTCCATCGTTATCCTCGTATTCTTCGATTGTTACTACCAAATCTTTATCGTCGTCTTCTACTAGTCCTTGTTCCGGCCCCGGGGGATTGT
>MKEJ01069656.1:0-12757 GCA_001753735.1 Embelia ribes | reverse complement strand
AGATGGGTAGTTACTATTACTGTTTATAGATCACGTCCCCGGGGTCGTGGATTTCGGGGCGTGACACAGACTTTTGACAAATAAAAATTAATTTAACCTTGAAATAGCATTTTGATTCCTTCAATTTAAATAAGCAACCATTTCAACGAACTATCATTGTAACTTCTTTTTTCTGTTTGATATGTTGGACTTTCATGTCATATCATCTTAAGATGACCAACTCAAATTACTTGTCCCTTGTTGACCCTGTAAGGACCTTAGTATGGATTTTGTCCTCAGTCTTCCCAAGACAAGGGCATGAGTTTATTTTGGTTGTCGTGAACAAGTTCTCAAAGATGGCCTATTTCATCTCGAGTAGCAAGACCATTGATGCCTCACACGTGGCCAAGTTGTTCTTTCATGATGTTGTTCGCCTTATTGGGTCGCCTCCTTCTATCGTGTCTAATAGAGATGTTAAGTTTATAAGTTACTTTTGGAACACTTTGGAAATTGTTTAGCACAATTATAAAGATTTCTTTAGCCTTTCACCTGCAAATTGATGGTTAAAGCGAGGTGGTTAACCATAGTTTGGGTGAATTATTGCTTTGTCACGCAGTAAATAAGCCTGAGAAATTGAGATTTTGTACTTACGACTGTTGAATATGCCTATATTGGGTCAATTAATAGGTCGAAAAAACCCTTTCGAAGTTGTGCGTAGATATACCCCTCATTAGCCCATTGATCTAGTTTCTTAGCCTATCCATGTATGTTCCTCTGAGTCGGAGTCACAAACTAATATTAGGAGAAAAATTGTTATAAGTAATACATCATACAAGTTTTCTACGGATGTGCATTGTAGAGCATGTGATTTAACAATGGTGATTTTGTTATAGTCCATGTAAGGTCTTTGTTTTCCAAACCACTCATTTAGAAAACTTCATGCTTGTGCCGCAGGTCTTTTTGGCAAACTTGGACCAAATGCATATTTGTTGATTTACCAGCAAACATATCAATTGGTCCTGTTTTCAATGTGGAGTATTTGTTCCCTTGTTGAGGCACGTTCAAGCCTCCCATTTGTCAGATCATCTTGTTGCAGGTACTAGCCCTACTCGTCCTATTCCCATCCCTCTACCTCGTCTATCACCAACTTTTCCCTCCTAGGAAACCATCGTTGATGTGCTCGATATCCAAGACGTGTGTTCCTATAGTCCGGACATTAATAATACATAGATTACTAAAGATGAGTTTCGCCAGTTGGATTCTGCTCTACAGGATGAATTTTTTCAGCACTACTCTCAAGGGGAGAGTTTTTCGCAGCCTGGGAAAATTGATGGAGAATCAATTGACAGAAATTTTGGTAAAGTGTATCACCGGATGTTCTAGAGTTTGCATTAATAGTGGGATGTAAAAGAGTTAGGTTTGGAGTTACACGAGTTATATGAGTAGTTTAACAGTTGTGACCTTTCAAGTTTAATAATTGTAGCTTTTTAAGCTTCAACATCATGTATATAAAGGCCTATGGTGTAGTTAAAAAATTAGACTTGGCTTACGAATTGAAATTGAATAATAATGAAAATTATCCTTCATTCCTATCTCTCCGTTGTAGTTTTTCTCTCTCTCTTCTAATCTCTAGTTTCTTAATTTCTTACTCTCAAATTTTCAGTTGTTGCCTAATCTTTGTTTTCAATTTTTGCTACATTAGGATATCTATTAATGAAAAAGCAACCCAAGTCAATAAAGACACATACTAAGATAGACTTGCAAGTAGTAAGCATAAGCTACTCAAGTAGACATTGCTCAAAAAATGGTTTACCAAATGTAAATCAAAGGCCTTGACTTCACTTGCTGAGGAAACATATATGATATCTTCATTTTCTGCATCATGGAGAAACCATTTCACACATATAAAATGCAAGTCATGCCCAATTCTAAAATTCAAAAAAAGAAGCAATGCCAACCACAAGCCTGATCGTAAGATCTCAGATGTTTATCGAGAGCGTGAGTGCAGGCCATGGCACACTTGCACTGAACGTGCCTGTCGTGGATGTTTTTAATCACATAATTGCACTATACTTTACCCAAAGTCTCATCTAATTTTTAAATCCGCATACCAAATTTAGTCTTGAAAGGTCAATTGAAATTTACAATAAATTTCAAATTGGTGTAGGTTTAACTTTTAAGGCTAACAAGATTGGTCTTAGCTCATTAAAGATATGATGAAGTGTAAATCAGTGGAAAAAATCTAGAACAATCAAAATTATTTCCGTCTAGCCCCCTGTCATGCACACGAAATATGATGGGTTTTCTACCATTTGGCCTAATTCTACCTCAATACCTCTTGATTTAATGCTCATACAGTGTTACTAATTAAGGCCTTATTAAGCTGCCAGAAAAAGGCAGCACGGATAAAGTAACACAAGTAGGAATCCATTGAAATGGATTCAAGAATGACTTAAACAAGAACCTACCAAAAAAATGACTCTAAGTGGTAGCTTAAACTTGGAAATGGTATAATATATGGCATATGACCATAAGGGCAGCTACATTACTCGCCGTCCATAAACCAATAGCTTGTTCTCTAAAGACGCTATAAAACTGCATAAAAACATAACAGATCTTTGTTCTTTTTAAGATGATTGTTAACAATTTCAATCAACAATTAAACCTCCATATCCTTTACAATCTTGTTATTTTATTTATTACACTTCCCTTTTTGACAAAACCCATGGATATATATAAAAAGGAAAAAAGTGACCAAGCATGAATTACCAACCAAATGAAACAATTGCTTGTGAGCATTACATGGGATAAGGGATGTCTCCTGTCTGGTGGAATACTATTCTTATCTACAATCGATTGTCCGCATTGCTGTGACATGATTGACATTAAACACACTTGTCATCATTAAATTACAGGTGCTACCATAGAGACCATGCTGTGGTTACCAAAGCAATGCAGGAAATGGGATTAGGCAGATTGATTTCCCAAACAGAATTTGGAAAATTGCCCTCAAAGCTCTCCAGTTTTAGCGAACTACAAAAGATTAGTCTTCCTAAAAAGTTTATTACTCAATCAAAGTCAACTAAAGCCTTTTCCTCAACTAAATGGGGTTGGACTTTCATAAAAAGATTAGTAACGAATAATTTTTTGTATTAGTTTTTGAGAGACATTATTTTATTACTAAAACAAATTTTGCTTTTTTATTTAAAGATTGGACAGACTTAAATATTTGCTAAGTAAGAAAAAAAGATACATTTAACTTTTTCTCGCCCATTTGAAACTGATTCTATTTTCTTTTTTTCTTTTCTTTTTCTTTATTTGGGGATGTAAAAATTGAAATAACACGAAAATAATGCAGGTTCCAAAAGTTCCATTATTGCCAGTCTCAAAACCTATGGAAACAAGAACAAGAACAACTAAGAATTCTTGAAAACTGAACTAAACAGACTCAAAATGAACCAATCATTCCTAGAACTAATAGGAAGGATGATCATGATGGCATGGTATTAATGTTTCAGCATTGCCCTTCCTATTGTTTTCTAGAGTACACATTGGTGATGAAAATTGGGATTTGCTTAAGTGTTTTGGAACCAAATATAGGAAATATACAATATATCGATTAACATACATAACTTGAATAATAAATAGAAAAGAATACCTGGTTTGAAACATAATGATGATATAGGATTATCACCTACATGCATGATGGACAATAAATCTTTGCACCGCATATCAAACCAGCAAACACATCCATCCTGATATTCATGAAAAAATGAAAATATTGCCATCAGAAAAAGGAAACTAAACGAGCTAGAGCAACTGATTCTGAAATAAGACCTTGGAACTGTGAGGATATTAAGCACGGGAACTTGCCTAGAAGAAAAGAAATTGGCATTACTTATAAGCATAAAACTTTTACTAGGGGCATACATAGTTCTCTTCAGAGATCACAAGAAGTGTAGATAAAACTACCTGAGATTTAAATTTGTAACTGCCTGTATTTTTCTTACTAGAAGTGTTCCGGGGAAATTTTTCCAGTTGGTGAAATATCTGAAATGATATTTCCATCATAAATTCTTTGTCGTTTCCTTTAAAACTTCCTTCCCTGTTTTGTTCATCTTCTCCCTCCCCAGGCCCTATATATTTATCCATGAACCCCACCTCCTAAACTCACCTCACCGCCACTCGATAACCAAACTAACATTTTTAATCAATCCACCCTCTCCTGCATCATTATCTTTAAACATTAACATTAAGCATAACCACAAATAAAAAACAATAACACTAATGATAAAACAATTAATAACCAGGGTACATCAGGTAGTCGTAACAACAATACATGTTATTGTACTTTTTTTGGGCAAGGTCTTTCTTCATCTCTTGATTTTTTTATCATTTATATGTTGATCTTTGAATTATAAATTTTTCTTCCTTTATTTATTTTTCTTTAGATAATTATTGAATTATAAGTACTACAATTAAGTTAAAATGGATGGAGAACTAACAGAAAGAAAGTGCTTATATGAAACACCATTTTTACAAAGAGGGATCAATTATGGGGAAAAAAATAAAGTGTACAGCTCTTGAGAGGATAAGAAATGATAAATTCTCCTGGAATGGAGATGTTTACTTTTGCGGTGAGATGTATACGTGCATATGACATTGTGCACTTATGTATTATATTTTCTACTTTCAGCATTTTTGGTTTCTCATTAACAGCATTGCAAAGAGCAATAAGTATACAAAGATGTACACCATTTCGTACAATTTGATGCAAGTGGAATTGGACTCAAGAGGTAAAATTGTAACAACAAATATTTCAACTATAATAGAAGTACCATATTGATTTTAATGCTTTCTCACTCTCTCTCTCTGTCTAATGAAATAACATAGAAGGCCCCCAGTTCTGGTCCATAATTACCAGCCCCCCAAATAAAGCAAGTATAAGATGTATACCATTTCATGGAATTTGATGTAAGTGGAACTACACTCAGAAAAAAATTGCAACAACGAATATTTCAAACTAGAGTTAAGGTTCCTGTTTATTTCAATGCCTTCTCTCTTTCTCTCCAATGAAATCACATTGAGGGCCCCAAGTTCGGGTCCATAATTACCGGCATTCTCCTATGAAGACTCACCTAATTCTTTTCCGACGACTTGGAGGGCTCCCTCTATTAAGTCCGCTACCACCTACAAGGTATAAACTCTCATTTTCCGTGTGCAGTTGGTCAGATTAATTAAAACTCATATATGGTACAAGTCAAGTTGGCCGCTCTTCAAGGGGTTGCATCACCTTGACTCAAGAGGCCTTGTCAAAATAGCAGCTTCTGCTGGGGGTGTGTGAACCTTTTCAAGTTAGGAACTAGAGGATGGTTGCTTGAAAGGAGTTTAAGAAGTTCATAAGAGGAAGATGGTTTACAAGAAAAATCTAAGAGCGAGGGAAGGATAATAATTAACTTAAAGGGAAAGGAAAAAATCTTCTAAAATCAATTACACTCATATTCCTTTCCTCCCACATTTGGCAAAAATTATAACCCTGTCCAACTTTGCCGCTTTAAACCTAACCCAAGGACCAAACTTTCCTGAAGACTGCAAGATTATCTTCCATAGATAGCAATCATGTGTCTAAAACAACCTCAAGTCTACAAGCACGGTATGAACACAGAAAAACGATGTGTTCTCTAAGCTTTGAAACCAGCCCTATACTTCCTCGAAATAAACCCCCTCTATCAATTGTTTCCTTCTAAACCGAACCTACACAATCATTTCCCCACCAGTAGCATATAAACACAACGAACCCCTTAACCCTAAACCCTCCTTGCTTTCAAGGTATGTAGATTTCTCCAGCTAACCATATGTCCCTCTAGCTCATTTGCCAGACAAAGAACTACGTTTCCATTTCTCTAATTTAACCACCACAAACATAAACATACTAAAGAAAACATCATATATGTCAGTAGGCAAGACAATATTGTACTATAATAAGAGCCAAATGCACTCCCATGGATGAATAATAAATCAGAAGTGGCTTGCCTTTTCAAAATCTCTCACTTCTTCTATGTAGATTCTTTGGAAATTCGAAATTAGGTTCAAAACAAGTCGAGCCGGCTGAGTATTGACCTAATCGAGCATTTCTCGTTCCGTTAAGTTGCGACTTGTACTCGAACTCGACTCAGCTCGTACTAGACAATTAACTAATTTTTTTTCAAAAAATATTGAAATATGAATTAGCAAAAATTTAACATTCTTGCAACTATCATATGCAAAAGCATAAGTATATTATGTTTAATATTAAATTCATGAAATTAGGAAGACAAATAAAATAAATATATACACAATGTTAGATAATATGCATTAGATATTTAAAATATTAAGTTTATTAAATAAGTGTTGCGTTGTGTAGTGGTTAAAGCTTGGTTAGTAATTTCTAGTGAGAGGGTTTGAATATTTAAGTTGGTAAAAAGAATCACTATATTTTCTTAAATTAATGCATGTCTTTGAGCAACTTGCATTAGCGAGTCAAGCTCGGTCCGAGCAATTAGCGATTCAAGCTCAAGTTACTCGTGAATAGCTCGACTCGTTGCCACCCCTATCCGTAACCAATTCAAAACACAACAAAGTACACAACTAAAAGGTCCCAACTCCTAAAACAAGGCTTCTCGAAAGGATGAATATCATCGATAAAAAAGATATGGGATGTAGAATTTACTCAGCCATCCCAAGTGGGCAAGCCTAATCCGGGAAGAGATCTTTCTTCCATCCTTGAATATATCGAATTCTAGCACCATGTCACCATCATAAACTATAATAATTAGTATAATTGGGGTGATAGACAACCTTACCTTAGACCACTACAACTGTCACAACCCCGAAATCCATAACCCCGGGGACGTGAGTTATGACTAATGATAACATGAGTAACATATTACAATAATAACAGAAATAATGAAATGGAATAGCAACAAATCGATTCTTGCCGCATTTAGACCACTACTTCAAAGTGGTTCTACTCACATACTACAGCAATCCACAGCAGTACTGAAAAGTAACGCTAAAGTACAAAGAAAGGAGAATGACTAACGTTATTTCCAAAAATATATACATATATGATACAACGATAGGAAAAATCCCAGTTTACATAATAATACAATCTATGGTTGAATGTCGATCAAAGGAATATAATAATGATAATAGAAGTTATATGTATGTTCTAGACCCGCGTACAAGATGAGAGCATACCTATGACTTCACCCGATACATCAACTGATAACATCAGAGTACGCCAAAATAATATATACATCGAAAGCCCTGTGATAACATACTAACTATATACATCTCTAGTAACTCCTATTGGGCTTCTGTATCAGCTTCTACACCTACAAAACAGTATAGTAGGGCAGAAAAGAAACAGAAATTGTATACGGTTAACTAATTATCTCAATGATAAATAAGAGACTACATTATATGAAAATATGAAAGTGACATCATATAATATAAACTAATGAAACACGAAAGATGTCATGGTATAAGTCATGAAGCAATGATGTGAAACTCAAATGTAGATATGCTCGATGTATGCAACCATGACTTGATTACAAAAATTTGACTATGTCTTGAAAAAAAATAGGACTAGTATTGGCCCGAAGTTTAAAAACGCCATGGCTCATCCCCAAAATTTTGACGAATGTTAAGCCTTCATTTTGGCGCACCCCGAAATTTGGCACTTCCAATGGTTATCCCAGATCTAGTTTTTCGCCTTTCACAGTAGGGTTGTATGACCCCAATTGCTTTTAGATAGTAAAAAAATCGTTACTTTATGTCCCAAAATAAATGTGAAACCCGAATCTTGAAATCATGAGTCGATGCTTGAAAATAACATTTTTGTAATGGTATGAATGAAATGTCAATGTCACGAATGACATGTCTCGAATGCCTATAAAATATAACTAAGAATGAAACACGACTAACCTCGCAAGATAACATGCTTGAAACAACCAAATATAGGAAACGATTAAGCATATAAACATGGTAGTTAACTACGATTAACTAATAATTAACATTTACAATTATATATAAGATGTAACTAACATGTTAGCACAAAATAGAAGTCATCGAGTTTAGAGTAGGGATCGTTGACTACTGTACCTAATCTGAGCTCCTGAAAACTCAGAAAGTAAGCCGAAGCAATCCCCCAAACGTCCCAACTTCATGCTCGAGTTTGATCTATGAGACGAATGAAATATCCATCGAACCTATAGAAGAAAAGAAGCAAGACGCACTAAAGAACAAGAAATCAAAGTTTATATTCACGTGAGATAAAATCACGGAACCCAAGACATCATGAATGAACATGAGAGACAACGATACTCACTTTAAAAGACACTCTATGCAATGTAGAACTCGATTCTAGAAGTAGTTTTGATGAACGAAGTCCGTAGCTAGCTCGATCAACGAAAGAAAGTCGGTTCCTAAGTTGTTCTTTCTTTTCTTTCTATTTTTACTGTGGATGAGGGAAATAGAAAAGAAAATGAAGTGTTAGCACTTCTAAACATTAGGCAAAAGTTGAAGTAGAAAAAAAAAAGGGTATTAACCCCTTGTTGCCATGACTAAGGGGTGTAGAATGTTGACTAAGAGAGTAAATGTTGACGAAACTTCTAATTAATTATTCTATATGTCACTTTCCATCCTTATTATATATATACATATATATATCATGACACATAAATATATCACATAAGTATAACACATAAGCACACATGTGCTATATCAAGATTAATATATTTTAATTACTTTATATGCTGCTAAACGTCATACTGTGAATTACGCGAATCTCATACAAACGTGTCACGATAATTACAAAACACATACCATAATATATGCACATGGAAAGTCATAAATTTACATATATATCACAAAAATATATTGCCATCAAAATATGTGTGCTCCGATAAAATGTAATCTCGATATGCCATGCGTGTCGACAAAAATCTCGACTACGATAATGCTCAACTACGATAACACGTTGATAACAATGCATAACCAAACAACAAAGATTAATATGAATTTTGAGAGGCCTGAATCATATTAGAAACAACGAATAAAATGAGGAACAACTAACAAAATGTGGAAATTCCTGGAATGTCACATACCATGTGCCAAGGGGATGACAAAAACACCTGATCATTCGTGTCTCGCTAAAAGTAGGTCTACTTAGAGATCATCGGAACACCCTCAAGGTCGAATAGCAGATCGACATACTTCCCTGTCCAAGGACAACGAATTTGTACGAGAATTTTGTTGTCATTCTCATAAATCTGTAAACAAATCTCGTTGTCATGAGTTACTTCTTCAAATTTCACTACTCTTTTAGCAAGGCACCCGAAAAAAAGATTATACTAATTAGAAAAAATATATATTGCAATTGACTGTGGCTTTGGCATTATATATTTTTTAATTAAGAAACAAGTGTTGAATCCAAAGAAAGCCACGTTAGGAAAGTCGTACTCTGCTCAACAAGTAAGGTCGAGTTCAGAAGTTACGGTTTAGATAAACGTGCTACGAAGAAGCAAGTTCTGAGTTCGACAAAAGTCATGTTAGGAGAGTCGCACTCTGCTCGGCAAGGAAGGTAAGGTTCAGAAGTTGCGGTCTAGCTAAAAGTAAGTGCCAAGTCTAACGAAAACCACATCACAAGAGTCATACTTTGCCCTGCAAAAAAGGCCCACACTTCACAATCTAGCTAACATGCTATGAAGAAGCAAGTGCCGAGTCTAACAAAAGCCACGTTATGAGAGTCACACTATGCCCGACAAGTAAAGTTGGGTTCAGAAGTTGTGGTCTAACTAAAGCGCTATAAATAAGCAAGTGTCGAGCCCGAGGAAAGTCATGTTAAAAGAGTTGCACTCTGTTCGACAAGCAAGGCCGGGTTTTAAAGTTGCGGTCTAGCTAAACGCGTAATGAAAAAGTAATTATCGAGTTGAAGTCTTGATAGCGAATGATTTCCAAAATTGCAAGTTGTAAGTACAAGTGCATAAAAAAAAGAAAAAAAAAATGATGCAAGTAAAGCTCAATAAAAGACAAAATACAAGTTACATAATACAAATGGTAATTTTTGTGGTGTCAAATAAGCTTCATGAAAATGAAGGGTGAAGATCAAATTGCCGTCCTGAACTGCAAAATAAATCACAAAGGAAATAAAAAAAATTATTATTGGAAAAAAAAGAGTTAAAAAAAAAATAATAAAAAAAAAAACAAGTGGCAAACATATGAGCCTATTAATTTTTTTTATTTACTCTTTTTCTTTTATTTTGTTCTTCCCGAGATGTGCTTTTCCCCTCCAGATCTCTCTCACATCTCTCATCCCTCTCCACCGGTTCGCGCTGTCTCTGTGGCGACGCCCCACCTCTTGAATCATGGCCGGCGGTCCAGCCGCCTAAGCTGGCCTCGGCCGTCGCGCCACCAGCACCTACAGCCCCTCACCGCCAGCCTCGCCAGTGTCGGATTGAAGCCACGCCACCATCGCACACAGCCACCAGAGGCTGCAGCCAGTCTCACCGCCTAACTACCAGATCACCGCTGGTCCGCCACTAGCAGCTGTAATTTCGAGCACCCTTGGACAAACCTCTATCGGCATTTTGCTCAACTCCGAACCTCTATTTGAAGATAACAAGCTCTGTGATTATATGTATTAATACGAGGATCTAAAAAATAGAGGTATACCAGCATGAACGGGGCTGCAAGCAACAAGCTGGATTACAAATCGAGATGTGTCCAGCTCGTAAACTGACCAAGCAATCAAGTTTATGGCTCCCGGATGATGAACTGAAATTTTGAACTGGAGAGCCAGCGAGCCAGTAAATAAACCGAAGTCACAAACTGGGGCAGACAACAAGACAAGCTGCCCTGAGCTATTTGAGCGCAACCCGATAAATGTTCGGCTTGAAAAGAAATGAACCAAGCTTGAGCTCAATTTTGAGCTCGATAGTGTTAGCGAGTCGAGTTTGAGTATAGAGTAGTATGACTCGTTAGACTCGCAAGTGGCTTGAAATAAGTATAATATATAGTTATACATACATATACATATATATATATATGTATCTTTCATATTATTAATATTGTAAATAAAATTTATCTTAAAATAAATATTAAAATATCTCATAAAAAATTATTGTTGTCTATATTAATTATTACCATTGGTATATCATAATAAATATTTTAATCATTTCGAATTTAAATTCATTCAAAAATTATTAAAATGTCATTAACTTTTAATATTTTCGGAATTAAACGTGTTGTTTATGAAAATTTGCATAAGAATGAATGAAAAACTAAATAAAAAAATCAAGATTGAGCTTAAAATGATATAAGATTAGCTAGTCATCAAATGGCAGCTCGCGAACTTTTTAAGCTCAGCTTGATAAAATCTCGACTTGAGTTCGGTTCGAATGTTAATTAGCCCAACCGAGCTCGAGCAAGGGATTTTTCTTGACGAGTCGAGCTCGAGCACCCTAAAACTCGGCTCAACTTATGGCCAGCCCCCTACACAAATCGGGTCGAGAAGATGAACCGATGGCTTGAATTACGCTGCTCTCCATTGATTTTTATTTTTATTTTTTTGGAATTTCTGCTCTCCATTGTTTGTGAACTTCTCAATTGATAAAAATTCAAAGTTGGGACTGCTTTATTTATGCCTTTGGACGGTTCTAAGTAAGGAAATAAAAAATTGGGGAACAAAATCTTTTTTTTTAAGCCGCCTCCAGCCCAAACAGTAAACAAATTTTGTCAACCTCTTCATAAAAAAAATTCCTTGCTAAGCACTTTACTTAAAATAGATGGAAAGTAAAATTTTCTGGAGAATGGAATTACAAGTTACCAAAAAAGGAGGAGATCACTGCCTCACCACCATTTGAAGCCTGCACACATTAGATTGTGTTGCCAAAATGAGAATTACAACTGCAATTATGAAAAGTTGCAATCAAGACCTCATCATAAATTACGAGCTATATCTTAAATGGTGGTATAAGAAATTAGAACTATACTCCATCATGCGGCAAAATTGTGATTAAATCCTTCCATTACAATGAGGGAAACTGCTTTAGAAGAATTTGAATTTCTTACTAAATTATAAATTGAAAACAAAAAGTCTTCAAAAAAAAAAAAAATCAAAAAAACGAATAATCACTCACAAGCAACGAAAAATTAATTAAAGTATCGAGATCCACGTACTTCCTACATCAAGTGCGTGAACACGTTTCGAGGGGGTATTTGTAGACAAACAAATTGAACCGTATGTCTTAAATTTCAATTAAATTAGAGAATGAAGATAAATATTGGAGCTCAGATAAAGAAAATGACTCATAAGTCTTGAAGCCTAATCTAATTATATTATTAAATTCTAAAAGTGTGAAAAATTCTAAATTTTTCTCCGTTTTATAATCAGAAAATACCCCTCCCACTATTATAAAGTTACAACAATTTTAGTTGATAATTTGGACCAAATAAGGATAATATTGTATTTAACAAAAACATATATACTTATCCAATATTCTTTCCAATAACATCAATGTTCCTATAGTTTGAATAGTAGCTCCATTTGGTCCCTGTAGTTTCACTCACAACGGTAATAATTTTCATGATTTGGAAGATTGAGAAATTTAGCCCCCAAAATTTGAAAAAAATATATATATTTAGTATCTTATATAATTTTTGCTCATATTTAAAATACAATAATATTCAAAATAAGAGAAAATATCAACATTAAATATTATAAAAATACTAACTT
>MKEJ01069654.1:1178-14443 GCA_001753735.1 Embelia ribes | reverse complement strand
ACCATATACAATCCATTTCCTTTTCTTCTACTATGCATTGTTTTGTAGGCACGGAGGCAGGCATGAAGTACTGCTAGAGATTGGATTTGGCATTGTATATAGTTTTATATAGAATGTTGGCGTTGAGGCTTATTATTTTGTATTTTGTATTTGCGTAGTCTGATAGTGTAGTTGATATAGTGGTAGTATGGTGACGAAGGCATAGGTATGTTCTTGCCCTTGCATACGAGGCAAAGAACATACGTATACCTTCTATCTTATTTATTTTTGGCGAGCATATAGTTTGCAGTATTGTAGTAAATAGGCAGGTTTACTTGGTATCAGTGTTTTATATATGTATATTTTCTGAAGTTAGCGCTGGCCTTCTTCTTTTTCTTTTAGTGTAGTTTCTTTTACAGTATTAATGTTATAAATGTTGTAGAATGCGAGTAGTATTGTCTTGCAGTGGCGAATAGATGCGATTGTGAGATATGCGTAGAGGTTACGTTTTGGTTCTTGTTTATTTTCGTATTCCATATTATCTGTCATATTTTATGTTTGCGTCACCGGATTTCGGGTGTAACTTTACGGATACTATATGGAAGCATGAGAACAGCTTTTCGAAAACACATGAAAGGAGGTAAAAATATTTTATGCAAAATTTAAATGAAAAATTATTACAATATGGTGTGGATGAGTTCTTTTAGCTCTTCAATGATAAAAGGGAAGTCCTTCACTTGCATACTTTGAAACATGAGTGGTACGTTCATGCTTATCCATAGAAGTACAAGTGTTACGGGCATTCTTAAAGCATTGTTCCCGGATTATTTCTAACAAGATTCCTATTATTTTCTTAATTATTGTCTTACTTTTATTGTTAGATTTGTACAATGGTTGATCTCTCGATATAATTTATTTACAGGGTGAAGTTAATTGTGTCAAATGGGACCCAACTGGTACATTGCTAGCATCTTGCTCGGATGACATAACTGCTAAGGTGATTGATCCCATTGATTCTCCTTTGCAGTTGCTTCCCATCTTTTAATTTGTTTGGTCTTTCGTGATCTGGCTTATGTGACGTTTCCTTTTTATGTTACGGAGGTCACATGTTCCTAGAAAGATTAATTGCAGTCTATAGTAGGGTTGCAACTTATCTTGAATAAATTAATGCAGATTTGGAAAATAAACCATGACAAATATGTTCATGATTTAAGGGAGCACGCAAAGGTACTGTGACTACTACTTACACCACTTTCAACGAAGCTCTATTGATATATTACTGCAATTTGATCCTGGTTTGTTTGTGTAATTAACTCGTATTTCAGGAGATATACACGATCAGATGGAGTCCCACCGGTCCTGGCTCTAACAATCCTAACCAGCAGTTACTTTTGGCGAGGTAATGCTGCCACTCAGAGCTTGCCTTAGTAAAGTTTGTTCTTTAAAAAGTAGTATTCACTTTTCTAACTTTTCTTGAGAAAACCCAACACTCTCCTAAGTTAATTTTCTCTCAAAAGGGTACCTTCAAGTACTCAACTTTCTAAACTGAAAAAACCAAGAAAACCTAATGAAACATGCCAGACAGTTTAAGCACTTTGGTATTTTGCTTGGAAACCGTAATATATCATCTTAGGCCATATATTAACTATTCATCACTGGGAATTTACCATATTTTTGCACCATTTGGTTCAAGTAAATGGTTGTTGACAGAATCAGCAGATACTTTGCAAAAGCTACTCAGTGCTGTACTAATACTTTACTTTTGACGATCCTCTCTGTTTTATCTAATAATTGTTTTGCCCTCTGGCTGTTTCTACAGTGCGTCATTTGACTCAACAGTCAAGCTATGGGATGTTGAGTTTGGGAAAGTTCTTTGCAGCTTTGAAGGCCACAGGTGCGTGTCTTAATATAGCTTTTTTCCATTAACACCAAGGTGTTAGTGTAGTTTCTAAAAGAGAGAATGTTTTAATAGGTGAAGTCTCATCATTTTGTGTTAGTAGTTGGTTGCGTTGCTCGTGAGCCTACCTAAAGTGTAAAAAAGGCCTCATTTTATGTGGCTAGCTTGAACTATCTTAATTTAGCTTCAGTAATATCGAGTGCTAAAATTCTTTTTAGTACATCCATAGCTAAGCGACTATGGTGTTAAGTCTTTTGTTTAAATGTTGATGCTGGAATAATGTTGTAGTTCAGGAAAGGCTAATAAACTGTTCAAACTGGTTTTAGTTGAAAATGCTAAAATATCCAATTGGAACTGGGTCTAATCTGTGTAGGCAACAACCGATGAATTATCAAGGCTCTTCCTTTTTTGATGTGGGTGTTTCAATTTTTTAATAGGGATCCTGTTTACTCGGTCGCCTTTAGCCCAAATGGCGAATACTTGGCGAGTGGGTCTCTGGACAGGTCACTGCACATTTACTCTTTGAAAGAAGGGAAGATAGTCAAAACCTACAATGGCAATGGGGGTATATTTGAAGTTTGCTGGAATAAAGAAGGTAACAAGATAGCTGGCTGTTCAGCCGACCACACCGTCTGTGTCTTGGATTTTAGAATGTAGTTAAAATTTCCTCAACTAGATGCATGTATGTATCGTTGGGGGTCTTTTACCGTGATATATGTGAACCCCATTCATTTCGTTTGTAGGGTCATGCTTGGTTTATTAATAGGAAGGTTTCCAATCATAGCTTGTTTTTTTTTTTTCCTTCTGTTTTTGGGTAGATGAATTTGTTGTAAAAATCATGTATAATACATTTTGCTTTAATTGAAATTAAACCGTGACAGCGATTCTTTGTGCGTGCTTGTTTTAGGAATGTGTTCACATTCATGAATGCTGAGATGTTACTCATTTAACCATGTTTGTCAAGAGAAGTTGTAGTGACTGGATTCGTTCAGATGTATCTTGCAGGCTCAGTTTTTCCGACAAGGGGCTACCAATAACCCAAAATTTGCATAATTTGTTTAATTGTTACTTTTCTCGCATCACATTTTGCAGTATAATTAATATAATGTTTCTATAAGTGAAATCATGAACCAACGATCATACTTTTCAGATTCACAAATGCCAATTGCAGTTAGCATTTTAGAATCTCTTCCGCCAAAAGGAGTCTCAATAGTTTCAAATGAATTGGTAGTTGTCTCCTTGTTATAAATAAGCAGTTTAATTAGTTCTTATATGGACCCAAAATCATTTAGAAGCTGATATCGAACCAAATGATGATATCCTACCAGCAACCATGTGACCAGTATGCTATTCAGAGGATGATAACCTACCAGCAACCAAGTGACCAATATGCTCTTAAGAGGAATGATATACATGCAAGTTAATTGTAAAAAAAATAAAAAATTAACAAGCTCAAATTATATAGAAAATCTGTGGTTATGTGTCTGATTCTGTACAACATAATTTAAGTTTGTATAAATTTTCTTGTACTAGTAGCTCGTGTGCATGTCACTACTCGATTAATTTATTTACGTGTAATTTAATCTTTTTATGATCATTCAAGCTGATATTGGACCAAATTAGTCATTTTTCTTTAAATTTTAGAACCAATCTGTCACTGTTTCATAACTTTGGAATTATTATCATTGAAAAAAGGAGGGTTGCAATTTTTTGGGTGGCCAATTCGGACTATTAGATAAAAGTAATAATAATTCATATTAGAATTTATTTTTTTATTGAAATTTTATATGCCTCTATTATTTTAATCTAGACCATTATGGAATTTATCCGAGGGCCCGGCTAGGCCCCGAGAAACCTACGTTCCCCGGGCCTGGATTACTAATTGGTTGCAACTAAGAGGACCAAATAGAAGTTTACCATTCTCCCGGCCCGAAATGACATGAAGAGCTTTCCCGCGAAACCATTTTTGACATTCCCCCAGTCTCTCTCTCTCTCTCTCTCTCTCTCGCTCTAATCGTCATGCCTGGTATCGCCGGAACTCAATCCTCCGGCGAATTCACTCCTACAAAACGGAGATTGAGATCAGATTCGGGGACGCAATGGAAATCGCCTCGCAGATCAGCCAATGGGAGCCCTAGCAGTCCTTCGATGGTTAGAACCCCGATTCTTACACAGTTTCATTGTATATCAACTGTTGCTGTATTTTTTTTTAGATAATTCACATTTTCTTTTTAATAATAAAATAATTCTGCAGGGATATGGGAAGGGGGCTGGGGAAAGCGTAGAGAATTTGCGGGAATCCTTGTCAAGGAAACTGTCTTACTGTTTTGTGGAAAAACCGATATGGAATCCGAGCGGTGAGGACACGCTTCGTCGTGGTGCTTCCTTGGTTTCCGTTTTCAATGTTCATTTTCAGTTTTTAGGGGTGAAAATGAAAATGAAGTCGCATTTGATGGACAGTAATTGACGCTAAAGCCAAAATTTTATATGTACATATGTTAAGTAATTGCCGCCAGAGATTGTATAAATTATTATGGAAGACTGAAAATTTATGATGGGTCCTAATCACACGTAATTTTTTTACACTATAATATAGGACATTTAGTAGAGTTTTAAAAATTATGAGTGGTGCTAAGCCCCAAACAAATCCTTGGCTCTCTCCCTACAGAGACGCGTTATGTTATTTATTATTTTCAACATCTTTGTCTGTAATCATCAATAATTTGGTGGCACAAAATTAGAAACATAATGTTTCAATGTCACCATTTTCGTATGATTGAAAGTTCTACCAAGACCAAAATAATTTTACTGAAAAGTCTAAAAATGGACATGGAAACAAGTTTTGGCAGTTTTCAAAAATACTCAGCCATTTGGACATGCTTCAATTTATTTCTTTTTTCACGAAAGAAACGAAATGGGAAGTGAAGCAATGAATCACACGGATACCAATTGGTTTGTTTAACAAAACTCCTAAACTGGTACTTGAAAACTGGAAAGTGATTGCCACCAAATGGGGCATAAGCTTGCAGTTGTCATTTTTTTTGGGTGATTTCTACGTAATTGCACTAGCTACAATGGATTAAGTAACATAATATTATTATTAATTAGACACTGCACAAGTGAGAGCAGTGAAGGAGGCATTGCATGCATCAAGTGCCCCTTCTATGGTTGTTTGCCGAGAAGAGGAGCAAAAGCGAATTTTGGATTTCTGCAAGCAATGCATACAAGACGATAAATCTGGGAGTTTGTATGTGTGTGGGTGTCCAGGGACTGGAAAGTCACTTTGTATGGAAAGAGTTAAGCAATCTCTGATGGATTGGGCTACTGAGGTAATTCGGCTGCCTTTTTCAAAATTTGGGGAGTTCACTTGTAATGCTCATCAACGAGATCATGGATACAAGTTGTAGAAGACAGTAGTATCACTTTTGTCATCCCATTTTCTTTTATTTGTTCGGTGCATTCTAAACCATATTAACAACAATTATGTGTAACTAGGGGATCAAACAATCATCTGAGCTTGGTATTAACTTTAGCAGGAACTTGTGTTTGTTGAGACTCGAATGAAGAGGGAATATCAAAGAAGAGGTGTTATGAGTCGAAGCATGCTGTTTGTGATATTTTTCTATTTCCTATGTCCTGATTGCATTGTCTCCTCTGTCAATAGGAAAATATACTTCTTTATTTCCTCTGTTATTTGAGGTCATTTGAATAGGTTGTTAGATACAACATTGCATAAGTTGATCCTTTTATGTGTTCTACTCAAGTCTCTTACGCACCAGCAAACAGACAAAAAAAAAATTCTGACAATATCTGAAAATGCATATGAGTATTTGCTTCCCAACATCATTACAACTGATTGAGTCACCGTGTTTATTGCAGGCAGGTTTTCAGTCACCAGATGTATTAGCCGTAAACTGTACTTCTCTTGGCAATACATCAGAAATATTTAACAAGGTACTGAAATAATAGCAGCATTTATTTCAATATCAGTACATGCCATTAGTTTATGTTTACAAGTAATGAACTTTAACAGATACTAGGTGAAAACCAATTGCGAAAGAGGGCAAACAGCAGAATTTCACCATTACAGCATCTTCAGCACATGTATTCTCAAGGGCCTCAATCTCCTGACATGAAGATGACGTAAGAAGCATTTCTCCTATCTTTAGTCTTACATTTAGATGAACCTTAAGGGGCTTCTATTTCTTGCATCAGCTGATGTTTTCGGAATTAACATAAAAAAGATCTCAGAAAAGAAATAATCACATCTGTCTCAAATATCAAGTCAATTCTTCAAGTCCTATTGCTCGTAACTGAAGAGTTAATTGTAATGAAATGGATGGTTCTAAGTTGAAACTGGCAAAAATCTTTGTTTGCAGGCTGATTATTGCTGATGAGCTGGATTATCTGATAACAAAAGACCGGACAGGGCTTCACGATATTTTCTTGCTTACTACTCTCCCATTCTCTAGATGTGTTCTAATAGGTATAACCGGCAACAAGTCTAATTTCCATCATAGAATGGATCTAACCGTAGATGTATTTTTGCTCACTTTCACATGTGAGTACCATCTTGTTTTGTGCTTTGACAGGTATAGCTAATGCTATTGACCTAGCAGATAAGTTTCTGCCAAGGCTGCAGTCATTGAACTGTAAGTTCTTTAGTTACTTCGGGAAATAAATTACATCATTGAACAAATGGTGAATAACAATTAACTTTGTTATTGATTGGTTCTGACCAACTTTTTCTACTGTTTTAGGCAAGCCTATGGTCATAACTTTTTGTGCTTACACCAAGGATCAGATTATGCAAGTACTTCAGCAGAGGTTAATGGTAACTCTTGTGCTTTCTTGCTATCATCTACTTTCCAACTAAGGGTTGTTTTGCTTAGTCATGCAGAGTTTTATTATTTCTGTCTGGCCAGAGTGTTACAGCTTTACTAGAAAGAGAAGAATCATTTTGGCTTTAGATGTTTCTCTGTCAATATTGCATTTGCCTTGCACATATTAGCAGTCACAATTACAAATTGATGGCTAAACGGCACACAGTTATGGGTTTTTAACTTTTTGTTACTTGATGTGCATATAGTCGTTATCATATAGTACATGGTGTTGTCTGAAGGAAAGTTATGCACTTTGAGTTAATCCATTTAGTTGTTCCAACAGGATCTTCCATATACTGTCTTCCAACCTCAAGCCTTAGAACTCTGTGCGAGGGTAAGTCCTTGTCAATTACATTTCTTTTGCTTTCAAATAAATCATACTAAGTAGTACTTGGCGCTTTTCCATGTACATTGTTTGTTTAGTGGGCTGATCTTTGACATAATCTACAGAAAAGATGCCAGCTTGTCACTAGATATCCTAAAAAAATTTCATGAACTTGGAATATTAATATGGCAAGAAACAAAACCTGATATGTGTTTGTAAACATGACAGAAAGTTGCAGCTGCATCTGGAGATATGAGACAAGCTTTGTGCATCTGCAGGTTGTTCTTCTATTGCAATACAACCCTACTCGTCTTTGTTAAATATGTTCAAGCGGGTTAAAGTTGGATTGGTATGAAATCTGAGTTACAACTACAAGTAACTATGAAGATGATTGTTTTCTAATGGAGCATCAATGTTCAAAAACATTCTACTAATCAAAAGATGCAGATATTTGCATTACTTGATACAACGGTAACTTGTGCAGAATAAATCACGCACAATCCTTTTTGTAGCATCTCAATTATATCCATTTTAAAAAATTTAAGCTCCACAGGAAACGTACGAGCTTTTATTTTTCCTTGTATTATGTGATAGCTCCCAAACAGCATAACAACTAGATTACTTTAATTATTTTCAAAATAGTTAGAATGAAGATTTAAGTTGTATTCTCAGAGAAAGCGTCTCTTTTGCTTTTAAGCGGATGTAGTTTGCAACTTAATCTGTTTGCCTCTATGCATTTAGGAGTGCAATTGATATTCTAGAAGCACAGTTGAGAAAATCTGTACACAATTTGGAAACATTGCCCTCGAACTCAGGGCATTGGGATTTACAGCAAAGTCCAGCTCATGACCAAATAAAGCAAGAAATTGATACCGTAAGTACCTATTACACAGTTGTTGCTCATACTTCTCTACAAGCATGAACAAGTCAATTCGGTCATACAGACAACTTTTGTCATGTCCCTTTTTATTTATTGTCGAGAACTACTAGCTATCAGAGACATCTTGAGATAATGCTTCAAACATTACATATGCTTGGACAAAAGCTGGAAAATACATTAGAATGTAATGCTGCAAGCAAGGATTGAACCAATGGTTTGCTGGGGCTACAACACCCCCATAATTTTTAAGCATTAAAAATTTTAGTATTAAATTTTTTGTATGCAAATTTAGGATTATAATTTTAGTGTGATTTTTATGTAGTTGTTGGTCCCCATAAATTCTCAACGGGATTGCTTTGGTTTCTCTTCTGGTCGCAAGAATATAAATTCTAGAGCGATCTGTAAATATAATTTTAAGAGCTATGATCAAGTCTATTGAATTGTATTTGTACCATCTCTATTATCTTATTTGATTTTTAACTCGTCCCAGGTGAGGGTTGATCATATTGCCATTGTCTTGTCAAAGACATACAGGTCATCAATAGTGAGTACTATACAATCTCTTCCGCAACATCAGCAAGTGAGTTTTTTATATTGTTTTTCTTTCAACATGACTACTAGTTGTTTATCTGTCGGGTAGGCTCTATTTCGCGAATAGAGAGGCCTATGCATTATATTTTAGTTTACTATGCTGAATATTGGGTAACAGAGTTCCTTTTAGTGCATAACTCATTAGCTTACAGGTTTATCTTGGAATAACATTTCAATATTTCATTTGTAACGTCTTGTCAAAATCTTTGTTCAGAACAGCTATATGCATTTGAATCATTGGAAACTCGAAGTGGAATATTCAAGCAGCAATGAAAACCTTTTCGCACTTTAGGAGGTTGAGTCATGTAGTTGAAACATTAAAAAACTTACATATTGCTAAATTGAATGTTCAAAAGGAACTATTACAGTGGTAGTTTTCAAAGCATTTTGCTTTCCTTGCTTCTCCGGATCCACTTGAATGCTCAATTACGTCTTAAAACGTTATTTTGGTTTTCTCTCATGCAGATTATTCTTTGCTCTGCTGTAAAGCTTTTCAGAAAGGGGAAAAAAGATACAACCATGAGTGAGGTATATTATCTGCTTTTGCAATATATCAGCCAGCTCAAGCCCCTGTCACTTGCTGATTAATACGTTTATTACACAATACAGCTTAGTAATTCTTACATGGATGTATGCAAGTCGACCCTGATCCCACCACTTGGAACTCTCGAACTTTCTAGCATGTGCAGGGTGCTAAGTGATCAGGTAATGAATAAGGACTTCCTTTTTTTTAGTAGGAAACCACCAAATTACATCTTTGATAATTGTGGACTTCTGAGATGAGCAGCCTGAACTAAGCATACATTATTGAAGTCCAGGGTCTCCTCAAACTTGGCCAATCTCGACAAGACAAATTGACAAGAGTAACGCTAAAGGTGGATGAAGCAGATATAGTTTTCGCACTGCAGGTATAAAATAATCAATTTAGGGCCACCCACAATCCTTTTTTTTTTTTTTTTGGCTGTAAACTCTGTTTGCACCTTTTTGCTAATCATTTGGACTTAATGTTCGTCAGGGAATTCGTGTCTTTCGAAGTTGTCTGCAATAAATCTGGTTATAAACTGCTGTCCTCTCTCGGTCTTGTTAGGGAACAAATTGGTGGCTGCTTTACAACGAGAGAATGTGCTTCTATACTCACGTAAGTTTTCTGTTAGTCACTCCAGCTTTTCAAGCTTTTGGCTTATCGGATACTTGGTCACACGTGACAAAAGATTTGCATTATTTCCATGTCTAGCTATTCATTCGCATAACTCCAGATATTTGAATCCATGTCAAAATCTTAGCTAACAGTCCCTTTAGTCTTCGGACGATTTCTTTATAATTGCAGATACCATTGCTTAGCCCATCAATGAATCATTCAAGACCGTAAACCCCAAAGAATATTCAACAATTTTAGTTTGCCTTTTTAGTTAAAGATAAAGATAGAAGGAAAATGGTCAAATAGATTTATTACTTTTGTTGAAAGATTCCATTTTTTTTTTCCAAAGTGACTTCAACATTGCAACCTTGTTGCATTCACATCTCTTTTGCAATTGTTAAAGACCCCTTCTATTTATTTTTTTAAGACTTTTTTGGTCGGAACCAGTGTAAACGAAAAGATCAACACAAATTCTGTTGCGCTGTTTCTGACAATAGTATCAAATTGAAACAATTTCTTTCGGATTGGGAAAGTGATCTACATTGTGGAGTCATATCTTCCTGTATACCACAATGTATTGCGCATTATTCCCCTTTGCCTATTTGGTATGAGATATAGACACTGATTGAATCCACACATCCTGTCGAAAATCTGAAGCTAATTTACATCTCTGCTCAGAGTTGAGGAATTGGTATAGTTAAATCACATTGGATGTTCAATAAACAAAATCCTGTAACTAGCCAAAACTTGTTACTAGCACTTAACAATGTTACAATCTGTATCTTGAAATCATAAATCAAAAGCTTGTACTTTACTTTCTTTAGTCTTCACTGTCACCAATTCACAATTTTGTGTTATTATCACTTGTGATCTCCATCCCATTTGATGCGTCTTATAATGGCCTTCCCCTTAGCAGACTAGAATCTTGGTTGATAAAAAACAAAACTAAAGTAAAATAAGTGACGTATTCAATTATGTTTTTGAGTTGATAATTACAGAACTTAGTGTTTTGTCTTTTTGAAACGGAAAAGGACTACCTTTTAAACATGCAATCTCCACTATCTCCTCACCAAAAAAGCCATTAATCAAGAAGTAAAATGCTGCGCAAATTTCTCCACCTGTCTACTGTCCACGTATACAAATAGCTCCTGCACTTAGAATCGAATAAAATCAGTTGGTTGAACTGGTTCAACTGGGGACCAAACTTTGGCTCCATGCGGTTCGGTTTAAATTTTATACCGGTAATACAACTGAACTGCCTGACCAATGGTTCATTTATAAAAAAATTTGCTTATTTTATTGGTAGCAAACTGGAACACAAGTACTAGTTTCGAACCTAAGTCAACTATGAGGAACGACACATGCTAAAACCGTTTAATCACAATTGTTGATCGTAAGAAATGACAACAGTGTAATTGTAATTAGTCATTACTATGAATAGCGGTTCGACAAACTAGAAAGCAAACCCTATAATTGTTCAAGGACTGGTCCAAATCTAATAACATTGCATGCATTTCCATGGTCGACTGGACCAATACTAGTTCCTATCGCAGCTCCAACTCACTGAGTCGACTCAGCCCTCCTCTCCCGCTCCTCCTTAAAACGCTTCAACACTCCTTCAATGGCAATATCAAAAGCATCCCTAACAACCCCATTCGACTTAGCATAGACAAACTTGGGTATAGATTCAATCACTTTTTCTCTCATCCTCCTCACGTCTTCCTTGCTGTACCCCTCCAGCACACTCCGTATTGTCACCCCGTTCCTCACATCACGCGGGTTGATATACACCGAGTAACTCTCCGGTTCATTGGGTAAGAACCACTGATACTGATCGTAAGCGGTTCTGAACCAGAAAAACACCGGGATTGAACCGGCTAGCATACAGTCGAACAAGGACCGACGCGTGTAGCTGTCCCCCCTTGGCTGCAAACAGAAATCCGCACCCAGAAATGTCTCGAGATTTACTGTTTTGCCATTCGCACACTCGGTCTTGCCACAGTCGACAAGCTGACATGTATCGGACTCGTTCCTGCACTGATTGATTAGTAGGCCTCTGAAGTAATTTTTTATGTCAGCACGTGCGGCGCCAACAAAGCTAAAGAGGCATGTACGGTTCCGAGACCGGACGAAGCTCTGCCACTTAGTGATGTCGTTGGAAGAGGCTGGGTGAAATCCAGTGGGGTAGGGAACACCGACATCGTTGTGGTCCCGTGGGGCCCGCTCAACCACCAAGCGTGTAACGTGTCTCATCCCGGGCATGTTGACAAAGCTGGATCCCCAGTCGATGACCGGGTCATCCAGCCGCCTGAAATCCCACGTGATCCTCCCCAGCGTGATGAAGTGATCCGCACCGTCAGATCTCCTGTAGAATTCCTGGTGATGCAGAATAAATTTAGTTCCCAATTAGTAGTTTATTTAAAAAAATAATAATAATAATTGTTTTGCTAGTTAATTTGGTTATGTCCTTTCATTTTATTTACCTGTGCAGTAGACCTTTAGAATTTTCTTGAAGGACTGTATATAGGACATTATGCTGTTTTTTTCATTTTATTTACCTGTGTAGTAGACCAAAAACAATGGGGTCGTTTATTTTGTTTTCATTTATATTTTTTTCATTAATCAATTTGTCCTACATCACCTGGTCCTTGAGCCATTCCAGAAGCAACTCAGGATGGAGGTCCCGCGAGCTGCGATCCTGCCATAAGTACTTCCCCACCGCGAGCCCTGCGTAGAACGGTATGTAGTACGCCGCAGCAGATCCGGGTTCCTGAGTTCGGCACTTGTAGCTCAGTAGTCTGTTGTGGTACAGAACCTCGTTTGCGAACTGATTGGTCCAGTGCCACGTGTCGGACAGAGACTCCGGTACTATCCCAGCCAGCTCGGAGGAAGCTGTGGGGCCGAAGCCGGCGTTGGAGACCGCACCACAGCGCCAGTTCCANNTAGAGAAAAAAATTAGCCTGAGAAGTGAACAAAATGAGTTTCTATGGATGAATTATGTTTAAAAAAATTGTAACATAACACCCCCACCCATTTATGGATGAACACAGAATCCATGTGAACTGAAAAGAAGCTAAAATTACTCATACGAGACCGCCACCAAGAAAATGTAAAGTGTTCACCTGGTGTTCGGATGTTTCGGATTTCACCCAAAACAGTCCGTTGGATCTCTGGGAAAAAAACTCTAAAACTGCTTAAAATTCAAGGAATTTCATGAAAAATTCAAACTGGTTAACTCAACATTTGAAAGACAAACAAAAAAATTTTAGACAACTCAAAACTTTTTTGAGCATCTTGGCTGTTGCATCATATCATATGATCCTTCTATGCAAGAATTTTGTGTATGGGGCCACCTATATATATATATATATATATATAAAACAACTACGCTAAAAACCTGGGTGGTAGGTTGTAGACGTAGACTAGGCCGAGGGGGCATTGGGAGGCGCGTGAAAGGGGCAGGCGGAGATTGGCACGTGATAGGCTTAGGATGAGGAGGTAGAGAGTGACGATGATCGATATGAGACCGAGCCGTGGGTGGGAAGAACAACAAAAATGTTGATGTTTGGGAG